>JAJPUD010020442.1:10042-20103 GCA_023553655.1 Myrmecobius fasciatus | reverse complement strand
AATATTCACAGAAAGCGTTAAAATGCTGTGTTGTGGTTCACTCTCAGTTCCCACAGGCCTCTCTCTGGATGTATATGACTATCTTCATCGCAGCACAACTGGTTTGAATCACATCATTGTTGAAGAGAACCATGTCCATCAAAATTGATCATCGTATATTCTTGTTGCTGTGTATAATGTTCTCCTGGTTCTGCTGATTTCACTCAGCATCAGTTCATGCAAGTCTCTCCAATCCTCTCTGAAATCCTCCTGTTGGTCATTTCTTACAGAACAATAATATTCCATAACATTCATATACCATAATTTATTCAGCCATTCTCCAATTGATGGGCATCTTTTCAATTTCCAGTTTCTTGCCACTACAAAAAGGGCTGCCACAAACATTTTTGCACATGTGGGTCCCTTTCCCTCCTTCAAAATCTCTTTGGGATATAGGCCCAGTAGAAACACTGCTGGGTCAAAGGGTATGCACTGTTTGATAACTCTTTGAGCATAGCTCCAAATTGCTCTCCAGAATGGTTGGATCCGTTCACAGTTCCACCAACAATGTATCAGTGTCCCAGTTTTCCCACATCCCCTCCAACAGCTATCATTATCATTTCCTGTCATTTTAGCCAATCTGACAGGTGTGTAGTGGTATCTCAGAGTTGTCTTAATTTGCATTTCTCTGATCAATAGTGACTTGGAGCACCTTTTCATGTGACCGGAAATAGTTCGAATTTCTTCGTCTGAAAATTGTCTGTTCATATCTTTTGACCATTTGTCAATTGGAGAATGGATTGAATTCTTATATATTTGAGTCAATTCTTGATATATTTTAGAAATGAGGCCTTTATCAGAACGTTTGGATGTAAAAATATTTTCCCAGTTTACTGCTACCCTTCTAATCTTGTCTGCATTCATTTTGTTTGTACAAAAACTTTTCAACTTGATATAGTCAAACTTATCTATTTTGTGGTTAATGATGACCTCTAGTTCTTCTTTGGTCACAAATTCCTTCCCCCTCCACAGGTCTGAGAGGTAAACCATCCTACATTGTTCTAATTTGTTTATAATATCATTCTTTATGCCTAGATCATGAATCCATTTTGACCTTATCTTGGTATATGGTGTTAGGTGTGGGTCAATGCCTAATTTCTTCCAGACTAGTTTCCAATTATCCCAGCAGTTTTTGTCAAATAGTGAGTTTTTATCCCAAAAACTGGGGTCTTTGGGTTTATCGAACACTAGATTACAATTGTCATTGAGTATTTTGTTCTGTGAACCTAACCTATTCCACTGATCCACTACTCTATTTCTTATCCAGGACCAAATGGTTTTGGTGACCACTGCTTTATAATATAGTTTTAGATCTGGTGCAGCTAGGCCACCCTCATTTGCATTTTTTTTCATTAATTCCCTTGAAATTCTTGACCTTTTGTTTTTCCAGATGAATTTTGTCGTTATTTTTTCTAGTTCAGTTAAATAATCTCTTGGGAGTTTGATTGGTATAGCACTAAATAGATAGATTAGTTTAGGTAGTATTGCCATCTTTATTATATTCGCTCGACCTATCCAAGAGCACTTGATGTTTTTCCAATTGTTTAGATCTGACTTTATTTGTGTGGAGAGTGTTTTGTAGTTTTGCTCATATAGATCCTGACTTTCCCTTGGCAGACATATTCCCAAATATTTTATACTATCAATAGTTATTTTGAATGGAATTTCTCTTTGTATCTCTTGCTGTTGCATTTTGTTGGTGATGTATAAAAATGCTGATGATTTATGTGGATTTATTTTGTATCCTGCAACTTTGCTAAAGTTGTGGATTAATTCTAATAGTTTTTTAGTTGATTCTCTAGGGTTCTCTAAGTAGACCATCATATCATCTGCAAAGAGTGATAATTAGGTTTCCTCATGACCTACTCTAATCCCTTTAATCTCTTTTTCTTGTCTTATTGCCAAGGCTAGCATTTCTAATACAATATTGAACAGTAATGGTGATAGTGGACAACCTTGCCTCACCCCTGATCTTATTGGGAATGGTTCCAGTTTATCACCATTACATATGATGCGAGCTGATGGTCTTAAATAGATGCTACTGACCATTTTAAGGAAAGGTCCATTAATTCCTATACTCTCTAATGTTTTTAATAATTCCTAGGTTATAATAGATTAAAAACATGGTCAAGCTGAGAGCAAAGCATCTGAAATCTAATAATGCCCCTTCTTTGGAATTTTTTTTAATCTTTTTTTTTGTTTATTTGAATCATCCTGTTTCCTTTAAGTTTTCTCCTGTTCTAATATTTGAATTCTTTCCATGATTCCCTTTCTGAAATTTTCTTCAAGTTTTTTTTTCTTATTCATTTAAGTAATGGAGCCTAGAATCAGATGCAGTGATTGAGTTAGCTAAATCTTTCCACAGCTAAATCTTTTTATTTTTATATGTGTTGTTTCCCTTAAAAGCCAGGGCTTTTTCACTTATTTTCCTATTTCCAATGTTTCATATAGCTGCTATCACATAAGACACAGTATATGTGTTCAATTATTTATACAAAAAATAATTATTTTCAGACCTAATAGAAGCATCTGGTGCACAGTGTATAAAGAGTTGGGCCTAAACCCAAGAAACTTTGAATTCAAATCCAAGCTTTATAAACATTAGCTGCGTTCTTGGGCAAGGCACTGAACTTTTGGTTACCTCAGTTTACTCAATAATAATATAAGGATGGTGATAGTATATCCATTGCAAAGTTGCTATGTTGATCAAATAAGGTATTTTTGAAAACCCACTTAGTATAGCGTCTGGCACAAAGTAGTTCTTCAATAAAAGCCTTTTCCCTCATCCCCAAACCCCAAACTCCCTGTGTTTTCAAAACTGTGTGCTAAGCACTGGACAAAAATGAATCAAACCTAAAGCATAATTTCCATGAACCTGGCAAAAATATGAGCTGTACATGGAAAAAAAAACTACAAAGAACAGAATAATGAAGTTAAAGAGAAAGACAGAAAAAAAATTAAATGAATATTTTAGGAAGAAGAGAATTTGCAGCTAAGGGAGGATAGAAAATGTTGTAAGGATAAGTTTGAGTTTTCTGAGCCTTTAATAAAGACAATAAATTTCAAAGGCAATGGTGAACAGGGAGAGTATATTCCAGTTTTGGGAGATGAACTGTGAAAATACATTGAAGCAAGAGATGGAATATATTGTCAAGAGAATAGTTTCTAGGCCAGTTTGACTTCATATACACTGAATACATTTGTTTTCTCACATCAGGCTAGAAATTTGATTCCAAATCAAGCAGAGTTTTAAATGCCAAAATAAAGTATTTGCACTTTTTTCTAGAAGCAATTAGTAGCTCCTAACCATTTCTGAGCATGAGAAGGAGATGTTGAAACCCATGACTTTGGATTGATTCTTCCATGGGTGAAAATGATGGCAATCTCAGAGGGAAGTGACCTTCATTCATGGAATTTATAATATATAAAAGAAAAGTTAGCATTATAATTGGAAAGACAGAAAAGTAGATTACTGGAACAAATAATATTATCCAGAAAATGAAACCACAAAATATTATTTTATAAACCTATGAACAGAAATTATCAGGTGAAGATTACATTTTCTGAAAAGGACTACTGAGGAAAACTGTAAAGCATTTCTAAAAAACTTATGTTTAGGCCAGCATCTTATACTGTATATTCAAATATGCTCAAAATCAGATTAAGGTGAAATTAGTTCTCTTAACAACTATGGTTATAAGAGAAATTAACAATGGATATAGTTAATTATTTTTTAAAAAGCTCTGAATATGTGAAAGTAAAGGACCTTTGCATAAGTAAAATAAATTAAGACATAATAAGAGCAACATTACAATGGGACAACATGAGATTCAAATATTAGCAGATGTTTGATAATCAAAATGTACAGTACTATAATGTCAAATGTTTTCACACAATTAAAAAAAGTACTCAAATGATATGAACGGTTTTTAAGAGAAAAATTAGAAACTACAAATGAGAACAGGAGAACATTTACAAGCCATTAATAATAAGGAAAATTCAAATTAAAACATCTCTTACAGTTTCCCATATATTATGAAAACTGACAAAGCTGATCACATGTCAAGAGAGTTGCCTAATGAAATATAGAATTCCCACCTTGTTCATGCTACTCCAGTAAAAACCGGAAATAGGAAATAAACAAAATAATAATCAATTAGATCTGAGAGAAACTACTGAGATTTCTTTTACCAAAAAATTGCATAAACTGTTATTCAGAAAGGAGGACACCAGAAGACATCCCCACAAAATTCCAAGGAGGTCAGAAATCTCCAAAGTAGTTAGAAAATCTTAGGATGGGAACTTTGAAAGCCCTATGTAGAGGCAAAAAAAATTAGAGCTGAACAACATCCAGATCAAGCCAGCAAAGATTCAAGGTCTTGCATATTCATTGTATTCTATAATACTATGCCATAAATCTATCTGAAGATGCCATGTTCTGGACTATGAAAATCCTGAAAAAAGCTACATCTGGAAGTTGCAGGTCACAAAGATAATACAAGGGCTCCAAGGCAAAAGCCCTGAGATAGGCTGTGGAACAAATTAGTGCTTCCTTTTTACTGAGAAAATGTAAGGCATTTAATATCTTTAGAATTTTAAAAATATTTAGGATCTTCAATATCTCCAAAGGTTAATAAGAAAGATAAATAAGAAAAATAATATTCACAATATAATTAGCCCTTTTGTGAAGGTTTTGACAGGAGAAAGAGAAAAAAAATTATAAAAGAATATACAAGGGGCAGCTAGGTGGCACAGTGGATAGAGCACCAACCCTGAAGTCAGGAGGACCTGAGTTCAAATATGACCTTAGACAGTCAACATTTCCTAGCTATGTGACCCTGGGCAAGTCACTTAACTCATTGCCTCAGCACTATACACACACACACACACACACACACACATATATATACACATCCATAAGAAGAGCTGTACATAATTTGTTCTTTCTTATAATTGGTGTGCATGAGAATGAGATATTAACATGGAAGAAGGGAGGGGGGACATGAATATCAGATAAGCTTTACTCTTGTTTGAAACAACACAAATAGGAAATGTGAACACCCACACTTGTTCATAATAGATTTGCTGGTTCATATACAATCATCTTTTTTTTTCTATTCTACTATGTTATGGAAATGCTTGGGTTATTTTTTATATTCAGAAAAAAATTAAAAAGAAGAAACAAATGGAAATGTAGAGCATAGTTAGGAGCAAACTTACTGATCTTTAAAGAAGAACATGAAAAGAAAAGGCCTACATCTATGAGGATGCTTCTCAATTGGGAATAGCTAAACAAATTATCTTTGAACTGGCAATAATAAAACAAACTTGTGTAATAAATAATTGACATCCAAGTTAATTCAAGAGATAATAAGAGTAGCAAACCAATCTTTGATAATTTCAGGTCATGAGATTCTCATACCCACCAAAATATGAATACTAACACCTATCTCAAAGAGATTATTGAGTTATTTTGAAAGATAACAAAAAAAGAGGTTGGAGCAAAGACAAGAAATTACATGAGTTCTCTCAAACTTTCATCCAAACAACTTTAAAATAATGCATCAAAATGAATTCTGAAGTGGAAAAAATCACAATAGGACAGAAGGAAGCAATTTTATTGCCCAAGACGACTTGGAAGTGAGAATGGAACAAAGTCCCCCCACAAGCCTTCCCAGAAGACAGACTCCAGAAATCCAGAAGCAGGAGGGAGAATGAACTAGCACCGGCAGCTTTCTGAGGTCTCAGCCCATAAGCAACAAGAGGTTCAGACAGCTTGTCAGAAGGACATCCTTTGTTTTCATTGCATGCAGGTCTGCTGCATTACCTATACATACACAGATATTTCTGTGCAACGGTGCCAGGGAAAGCAAGAATAGGCATCCAGGTCACAGTTCTACTAAACCTCTCCTTACATTAAAACATTTTGGAAGAACTGAAAATCTACAAACCTCAAGAATTTGCTTAAAAAGCAGTGTCATGAAAAACTGAAGCTTGGGACAGTGATATATTAAAAGGCAAGAAATAAACTAGAAAACATGAGCTAACAACAATAAAAATGGTAGAGCATTACTGTGGTGACTTGCAAAATCAAAATACAAACTTAAAAGAAGATAATAATGTGAAAACAACCACATTTGTTGGTTTTGTTATTCAGTCATGCAATTATGTCTGAATCTTTTTAAACACGTGGTCAAAAAGATGTCAGACCCTTCTATCCTCCACTATCTCTCAAATTCTGTCCAGTGAAGAGTCTGAATTTTTTTAAGTACTTAATGATTTGACATCTTTGCTTCCCAAGGGAATCTCAAAAGATTTCTCTACCACAATTCAAAAGCAACAATTCTGTGGTACCCAGCTTTCTTTATAGTCTAACTCTCAGAGACATAAATTTCTTCTGGAAAAATCATAGCTTTGATTATAAGGACTAATGTTAACAATGTTTTGTTTTGTTTTTGCTTTTCAGTATACTTCCTAGTTTTGTCATAGCTTTTTTTGAGAAACAAGCATCTTTAAATGGCATAGTTATTGTCACCATCTACAATCATCTTTGAGCGAAAGAATATAAAATCTGACAATGCTTCCATTTCTTTTCCACTTTCTGGGAAGTGATAGGATCAGTTACAAAGAGATATTTTTTCATGTCAACTTTTCTCTTATCAATATGTTTCTTAATTCTTCCTTTTGCCATCAGAGGGGAATAATGTGAAAATAAAAGATTATTGATATTTCTCATGGCAATTTTAATTCTGCTTTTGATTTTTCCTACCTGCCATTCCAAATGATGTATTCTGCATTTACACTAAATGAATAAAGTGACAATATACAGCCTTGCCATACTCCTTCCCATTGTAAACCAATCAATTATTTCATGTTTGATTTTAAGTGTTGCTTCTTGGCCTGAATACAGGTTTCTTAAGAGACCTGAGTAAGACTATTTTTGCTACTCCCATCTTTTTAATGACTTGCCACATTTATTTTGTATTCCACAAATTCAAAGGTTTTATTATAGTCAATGAAGCAGAAGTAGATATTTACAAAACTTAAAAGAAGAATGTGAATTGGTCATTAGTTCCAGGTTCCCCCAAAATTCCTGAAATAAATGTATAAAAGTATATTAGAAGTCAAATGAGAGAAGAAGTAAAATTGGGAAAAAGAAAAGGGAATACAAGATAGTCATGGAAAAAGAGTAAACAGCTTTGGAGAAAGAATGTACACATACACACAGAGAGAGAAATACTAAAGAAAATTACACCTTTAAAAAAAGTATAAGCTATATGATTTACAAAAAAAGACAGAAGTATGCATTAAAGAAGACTTTTTTTAAAGAAAAATTGGTCAAATGGGAAAAGATATACAAAAATTCACTGAAGGGGGAAAAATACTCCTTAAAAAGAATGAAAATCAAAATTCTGGGAATAGGGTAGAATAGGTCAGAAATTTCCAACCTCTCCAGATTTCCCTCACAAACAAATCAAAGTTGTACTTCATAGTGAACGTAGATCAGTGAAAAACAGATAAGATTTGGAATAAAACAGTGCTCTTCCTGGATCAACTAGAGAAGAATTGAGGAAATTCTGCGAGATGGTCATTTGACCAGCTTGAATCATAAATACTTCCAGGATAGCTCAGCTGAAACAAGAGGGGACCCCTAAAACTAACTGAGTTCAACCCCAACCACAGAAACATTCACCTGCAGAATAGTGTGTAGAGTCAGGGTGCGGGTCTCTGACGCTGAGATACAGACCTAAGCAAGAAGGAAGGAACATGTTCCTGCTCAGTGCAGAAACAGTGGGACAGGGTAGCTGCTTGGCTGCCTGCACTTACAGGAGGCTGGAGTTCTTGGTTTTGGATTCTAGGCCTAAAGGGTGAATTGATGTGATACCAAAGGCACATTCCCTCACTTTAGAACTAGCGGTTATTACACTAAGCTCTTATTTAAAAAAAATTTAAAAAATAGACAAAAATGTAAGAGCCTAAATATTAAAAGTTACTGTGAAAATAGGGAACACTGGAGTTCCTGTTCACAGGAAGATAGTGAAGTAAAAAAAAAAAAAAGTCTTTCCTACTCCAAAGAGTAATATTAAATGATTGCCTATTCAGCAAGATTTCATAGAAGAACTCAAAAATAGTTTAGAAATCAAATGACAGAGAATGAGGAAAAAACTAAAAATAAATAAAAAGAACAGTCTAAGAAAAGCAAGATTATGACAAGAAAATGAACAAACTAGAAAAGGAAATCCAGAGTTTTAAGGAAGAAAATTACTCTTTGAACCTTGATTCAAGCAGGGGAAGCCACTTAAGTTTGAAGAGACTAAGAAATAATAAAATAAAATATAAAGAATGAAAAAAAGAAGATAATGTGAGAAATCTCACAGGGGGAAAGTAGATCTAGAAAAGAGATGAAGAAGAGAAAATATAAAAATAATGGGACTTCCTGAAAGCTATGACCAAAAAGCCAAACTTGATACAAAAAACAAAATTTATATTTTTTTTGCTAAGGCAATTGGGGTTAAGTGATTTGCCCAGGGTCACACAGCTGTTACGTGTCTGAGACCAGATTTGAACTCAGGTCCTCCTGACTTCAGGGCTGGTGCTCTATCCACTGCGCCACCTAGCTGCCCCAACAAAAAATAATTTAAAAAAGGTTTCCTGAAGTGATGGAACAAAAGATGGGGAAATAGAAATAGAAAAACTCCATATGAAACCACCTTAAAAGCATTCTACAAGGAAAACATACAAAGACATCATTGGAAATTTGGAAAAACCCCAATTCAAAGAGAAAACTTTACAAACAACTATAGTAACCAAGATAAAAAAAAGTCCAGCCCAATGAAATTTGTTTCAAGTACTATTAGGATTATACAAAATTTATCGGCAGCTATAATAAAAGATTGCAGACCCTGGAATATTATATATCAGCAGTCAAAATAACTAGGATTGAGGACAAAAATACTATATCTAGCAAAATTCAGTATAACATTGAATGAAAAAACTGAACAATCAAAGATTTTCAGATTTTTGTCACAAACAAATCTAAACTCAGTAGAAAATTTGACAAAAAAGAATCAACATCAAAGACTAATTTCAAGGGACTCAATAAGGACAAACTATTTATGTTTCATATTTAGAAATGTATACCTTTATGTCTAAGATAATCATTAGTAAGTGGTAGTACAAAAGATAAACTGAGTTAGAGAGGAATAGGCTGTGACTAGAAAACAAAACTATGTAGAAAAAGGTAAAAACATTGATTATGTTATACAAATGAGGTGTGAGAACAATTACTAAAACAGAGGAATTAGATGGCAGAAGAGGACTGGCAGTTCTGTAATACTACTCACATCAAGAATAGGTTAAAGAAGGAATTGCATTCATGCATTCATACACATATATACAGGTATGTGTATGCATAATCATGTGCATTTCTGTATATGTATGCATATACATGTGTATTTATGTGTTATATATATATATATATATATATGCATTTTTGTATGTATGTATAACACTTTCCAAGATTTCTAGTCAAATGAGAGGGGGAAGGAATAGGATGAGATGGGATACTTAGGGGAATGATGTAAGGTGGGCATATTAACAAGAAAGGGATAAAGAGAAACTGAAACAATAGGGGAAAATGATAAGGGAAGGACAGTTGGGGCAGAGGCAGGTGAAGAAGGGAAGATTAAGTAATAGCAAGACAAGGTAAAGGGTAAAAATAAACTAGAAGAGTTAGAAGATTTAGGAAACAAGAGATTTATCCAAACACAATAAAAATGCTCAGAAATAGAATTTGTTATTTAAAAAAATAGGGATAGTAACTATTGGTCTCAAAAAATGTCAAAGTTAAAAAGGATTCTTTCAAGAGAAACCTTTTGAATA
This sequence comes from Myrmecobius fasciatus, assembly GCA_023553655.1. Classification (NCBI taxonomy): domain Eukaryota; kingdom Metazoa; phylum Chordata; class Mammalia; order Dasyuromorphia; family Myrmecobiidae; genus Myrmecobius; species Myrmecobius fasciatus. The sequence goes on along the minus strand of JAJPUD010020442.1, from coordinate 10,182 downwards.
TTTATATTGTTTTAGATCTAAATATATGTATGCATATATATGTATTTGTGTGCATGTGTGCATACAGATATAGATAGATAGATAGATAGAAAAATAGATAGATAGATAGATAGATAGATAGATAGATAGATAGATAGATA
>JAJPUD010020442.1:0-10032 GCA_023553655.1 Myrmecobius fasciatus | reverse complement strand
ATAGATAGATAGATAGATAGATAGATAGATAGATAGATAGATAGATAGATGTGCGTATGTGCATGTGGCTGTATACATAAACTTGTTTATGATTATTGCAGCCTACTGGGGAAAAGAAGGAAAGAAAAAAAGAATAAAGTAAAAGTGCACAGCAGAGAACAAAAAAAAAATAGGTGGTTATGAATACAATGCCTTTTATTATAATATATGCTTTCTTGAAATGGAAATATATTGTTACATATTTTAAATTCTCTCATGAACATGACTATTTTTCTGTCTTTTTCATTTTTTTTGCTTTGAGTATGTCTTAAATAAATAATACATTATTTTTTTTTCTCAAATTAAAAAAAAATAGAATATGTCAACTGGAACAGAAGCTTTAATAGAACAGAGTAATAAATAATTCATTAACAAATACAATTGATCAAGTGGAAGTTAATAACTGCATGAACACAAAAAAACAATAAAAGAAAATCAAAGTAATGAAAAATAGGGGAAAATACCGAAATACCTCAATGGGAAGACAAAGACCTAGAAAATAGATCAGAGAGATAATTGGAGAAAAACTTAACTACCGAAAACCATGATCAAAAAGGAAACAAGATGTAATTTTTCAAGAAAATTGTGTAAGAAAATTCTCTGATATCCTAGAACCAGAGGGTAAAATAGAAACGGAAACAATAAAGTGATCATCTCCTGAAAGAGATATCAAAAGGAAACTTCCAGAAATATTACAACTAAATTCCATATATTCTAGATAAAAGACAAAATTTTGAAAGCAGCTAAACAGAAATATTCAAATATATAGTCACAGTGAGATACGACTTACCAACTTCTTCAGTAAAGGATCAGAGGACTTAGAATATGATTATCCAGAGGTTAAAGAATTTAGGATTATAACCAAGAATAACCTAGTCAGCAAAATTTGAGTATCATTCTTTTTGGGGAAGGGGGAAATAGATATTTCATTAAATAGAAGACTTTGAAGCATTCCTAATGAAAAGACAAGAGCTGACTATAAAATTTAACTTTCAAACACATGATTCAAGAGTAGTATAAAGAACAAACAGGAAAGAAAAATCACATGGGACTCAATAAAGCTAAATTGTTTATATCCCTTAAATAGGAAAATATTTGTAACTCCTAAGAACATTCTCAATATTGGGGCACTTAGGAGTATACATAAACAGAGAGCATGGATGTGAGTTTGACTACCCAAAAAATAAAGTTGAAGGGTAAGAAATAGGGATGCATAGATTTCATAAGAGGAAGGAAAGAAGTAGAATGGGTGAAATGTCTCACCTGAAAGCATCTCAAAATAGTTTTTATAGACAAAATGGAAAATGAAGAGTTTCACAGGCAATGTTTGAAAATTAATCTCAATGAAATTGGCTTAAATAGGGAATAATATACACAATCATTTGGGTATAGAAATCTATCTTATACTACACAGAAAAAGAGAAGTGGGGGTGTGATATAAGGGAGAACAGACTGGAGAATGTGACTGTTAGAAACAAAATACTTTTGAGAAGGGAAGAGTTAAAGGGGAGAGAGATGAAGAGAGACAGAGACAGACAGACAGACAGAAACAGACACAGTAATCAAGAGAGAGAGACAGATCATTTATTAAGAAAATGATTAGTGACCATAAAAAAACAGGGAGAAATATAACAAAGCTGATCTTTGGGGAAAATAATAGATCACTTACTATATGCTATGTACTCTATTGAGCAATCGAAAAATAAATACAGAAAGTGATTTTAAAAAAGCTTATATTCTCACAGAAAAAAATGCATATAGTTGAGTGATAGTCAAGAGAATGAATTTTAGTTTGGAGTCTAGTAATATCAGGGATGGTGAATTGACCCATGTGGCTGCCAGTGTTTACTGATTAATTAATCTGCCCCAATGCAAAAAGTATGAAGCAGAAAAAGTAGGTAAAGGATTACATTCTTGGTCACACCCCAGATAACAAAATGGATGACTCTATGAAATATGAAGCATATCTACACTCAGTAAGTCTGTAGTCATTCAGTCACCAATTAAGAAACTAAACATAAGTGAAAAGTTTCAAATTTGTTTGAATTGAACTTCTTCAGGAATTGGAGTCTTAACAGACTAACTTCATTTATTTATTGAATGATTATATTCATTTGCTTACTAGAGTAAAAAGATGATAATTTTACAAACAAGTTCACATAGATTATAAAGAAATATTTTAAACAACTTATAATGTACCCAGATGAGGATATATAAACCATATTAATCTATACTTAGCTTCAGACATAGTTAGCTATAATCAAAGAGCAGTTATATAAGTTTCTATACCAGACTAGAGGATATTGAGATTATGTTCTTGGTTCTGTCATATAGATTTTTTTAATATTATAAAAACACTTTTTAAAAAATTGGGAGAGAATGTCTTTATGTAAAAGTTATTTTTCATAAATATTCTAATTGAAATTTCAAAATATTTAGTACTAAATGTTTAATATATATGAATGTGGTTGTCAATGTTTAATGACAAGCACTTTTAAAAATGTAGAATGGATATACATTTAAATTTAATATGCATTATTAACACTTCCCCCTCACTTTTTTCAGCTGTTTATCAGAAAAAAATATGGTGGTTATTTTCTAAAATCATTTAAATATTTTCTCTGTTTTTTAAACAAATAATTCCATTTTTTTTCTGGTAGAAGTTAGATTTCATTCAGTCCTTTCATTTTCCTGGAATTCGAAAGAATAGTTAGGCAATATGTGGAAGTTAGAGATGAGAATCCTGGTCTCATCAATGTTATGCAAATTTTAGTTTCCTGAAGAAATTGGCCTTTGAGATCACTTCAAATGAAACAAAACCAGTAGCCTGCAGATTGGATGTGGGAGTCTGCATATGATGTGACATAAGAGAAAACAGCTAAGAGAAGAAAGAAAGAACAAAGGAAACAAAAAGAAACATTAGTAACTTGAAATAAAAGGGTGAGGAAAAAGCAATTTGTTCTTATAGATTGAAAGAAGGGGAATAATATTGATCTTTAAAGTTTATTCATTTTGGAACACTTAATTCTGTGTCATTTTTAATGTGAAAACTATATCTCTATTATGTATGGCAAGATATTTTATTCGTATATAGTGCCTTTTATGTATTTCATTTGAATTTAATGTGTATTAAAAACATAAGATGTATAAGAAATTATAGTCCCTACCATTGAGCAGCTGGTACAGTAATAGAAGTGTTTAGGGAGTTATTGATGAAGGGTAGACAATGACTTACATCATTAATATTTATTTCTATGTATTTTGCATTTGTAACAGTATTTAAACAAAGTAGCAAGTATTAAAATGATTGAAATTCTTGATTTTTTAATGAAGAAAATATGATTACTAGACTAAAATTTAATATGTATTATTCTATTCAGTAAGTTAAATAAATTATTTTTAAAGCTACAGATTTACTTTTTATTGAGCTAGAGTGCTAAACAGAAAAACCTAAACAAAATGAGCATTGGAATTTTATCATCCACATTCCACTGTTTTTATTTGAAGTGTTAAATTGCAATAAACTTTATTTCAAATCTGTCCAGCTAACATAACTCTTCAGTAATACCAGACATAACTACTTGATGGGACCAAAATGCTTTTTAGGGCTGTGTAAAGATCATTTAAAAGTTTATAGATAAGACCTATTTTCATATTAATGATTTATGGCTGTTATATTGTGTCAGCTATTTAAAAAGTTATCCTTCTATATAATAGATGGTATCATAATATATAGTATGGTAGGATGTAAATGGCAACAGTTAGGAAGAAATCAATAAAATGCAAGGCCCTGTAATAAGATCCAAGTAAAATTTCTGCTGAATAGCAATCAAAAAGCTTTCTGTCCTGCTCTCCCTGTTAACTAAGGATTTTATAAATAAATATAATACAGTCTATGTTGTAAGAAGCTACAAGTAATTGACTAAGCTGAAGAATACATTTAGAACTCAGCAAAACTGATCAGTTAATAAAACCAAATCATTTTACATTTAATATGCTCAGTAAAAAGTCATTACTTTCTCAAAAATTTTTAAATTGTCCATTTCTGCTGACTTCCTTGTTATCATTTAAAAACATCTCTTAGACATTTATAATAGAAAAGGTAAGAAAAACAGAACACAAGGATAAAAATTTTGGTATTTGAGGTGGTCTTATTGTAAGACTATTTGGGGGAAGAGGAAAATCATTTGTGTTTGGGTTGATTGATTTATTTTTCCTTTTTTAAAATTCTAAGCTAGTATGTAACTAAGTCCTTGGATGGCTTTTTAAAACAGAAGGACAATTCAGCCTTCAATCTGCATATAAAAATAGTTTGCCAGTCTGAGAGGGAATTTGGGAGGAATATAAAGAATCAATAATAAAGAAGTGTTTAAATCTTAGGACAATTTCTAAGTAGAACAAAATTAAAGAAATTATGCTACTGAAAACAAGGTAGGAAAAAAATCCATATTCCTTTAATTTTTAAGTTACTTTTATTTTCCCTAGTTTCATGTTAAAAAAAAAAAACCTAACATGTTCCTTCTGAGTCTATGTCTTCAATCTAGTTTTGTTGGTTTTTTTGTGGTTTGTTTATGTTTTTATTTTATTTTTTAAATTTGTTTTTATAATGTTATATATCTTTTCTATAATGTTTTCTTTTCTTTTGCAAAGAAACATAGCTACCTACATTAACCTCTTGAATTCATAACAGGCATACAATCCCACAAAGTTAATGAGAACATAAAGATGCTAAAAGGAAACAATAAAAACCATTGAAAAGTCAATGCCTCTTAAAGGAATGTGATAAATCTAGTAGATTTCAAAATTACAAGAGACTTCACAATTTTCCTGATGGGCTTAAAATTTAATTAACTGAAATATTGGGGTTGTTTGTTGTTAAATACCAAAATGAAGGCAATTCTGGATATTACTGATAAACTCCAGACATAGGGATTGAGTGTATAAGTATAGTTTTCTGAGATGAAATACTTATCCAAAATGGATTATAATGATTCAAAACATCCAGTGAAACTATTTAAAATGTTTAAATAATAACACTCCCTGTTTCATGGTACTACATTTCCTTCCATATGTACAAAACAAATATTTTAATAGAATAAAATTAAAGTGGTTAATTGTTGTAGAGTTAATTCAGATTTATTAGCATTGCAAATGGGACCTGCTTGTAATTAAACCAATTTATTTTATTCATTTTTCTAATCTAAGTCAATCCCCTTATTTTAGATAGGGGTGAAAAAGTCAAATTACTTTTTTAGGGTCAAAAAATGGCAAAATCTAGATAAATCTTGGGTCTGCAGATTCCAAAAAACCCCACAACTATATATTTGGACCTCTTCCTTTACCCATAGCATACTTTCCAAAATAACTATTCTATTTTCACAACTTTGATTCTTTAATACTATTTTACTCTTAATAAATAAAATATTATTATAAAAATAAATATATTATAAATGATTACTAGTGTTTGTAAGCATTTTTGGGTTTGAAAACACTTTATGATGCCTTATGTAATTCTCACAATTCAGTGAGGTAGATGTTACACATACCATATCTACATATATGTATACTTCTGGTATATAAGGCAACGCTTCATTTCAGATAAGATTCAGTTTCAAGATGTTCCCTGACTTGACCTAAAAATTGTACTTGTTCATCTGTACTTTTCTCCTTCTCTTCCTTGTTTTCTGCCCCACAAAATAAGTAATATTCTTTGTTCTTAAAGTTAACTATCCTATTCATGGTCTTGGTGCCATAATGTTATCTCTTCTAGAATCCTTGTTTCTTCAATTAAATATAATAATGATGCAACAACTGCAACAAAACAAAGATTTCTTTGTCACATCTATAAAAAGAAAAACTTTGTAATATTTTTGCTAATATGAAATATGTCTTTAGATTTTATCTATTACCAATTCTAACTTTTCAGTTCAGTTACTTTTAATTCATTTTTTATTCAACCAAATTCTTCTCATCTCATTTAACTTAGGTAAAATGTAATTGCTAGTTTTTTTCTGCTGTATTTCACAGAACATTCTTCCTCAGCATATATCAGGGCCAGCAAATTTATCTATTTGTACTTCATTGATCTTAGCATAATTGATGGAGATTTCTGCATAACCTTGTTGCTTGTGATCATCATTGATAGTACCTAGGTTTTCCAAAAGATGTCTAAATGTAAATGAAAAAAAAAAAAAGAATCACAAGAGCATGTTTCTGTCCCTTAAAGTATTTAGGATTAATATAAGTAATCCCTTTTTAATTTTTAATTTTAACCTCACTCAACAAATTTTAATATGCTATTTTTATATATGCATATACTATTTCATTTGATTAGATAAATACATCTTAATTAAAGTAGTTTAGTGTACAACAACAGTGTTCAACTGAACAACAGTTTAAGAACAAAACTTTTTTTTCTTTTCCCCACAATAATTTGTTATTGGTTAACTTCATTTTCTTCCTCCCTGCAATTACTTCATATTGGTCACTAGTAATTTAAAAATGGTTATCTCCCCTATCACCATGTCTGTCTCCTGTCTCAGGCCCCTATATGTGCCCAAATACACACACACACACACACACACACACACACACACACACACACACATATATATTTGTTGATTTGTTTTTCTGTTCTATCTTAAATAATAGAAACCATAAATGGAAAATGAAGAAACTATAAATAGAATGCATCTATCCAGTTAGTCTAAAATAAATATCAGAACAAAAGTGGTTGCTCAGCTCTTTTAAAATGAAAATCAAGGTCAGTATATTTTAAAAGAAGTAATGTTTTATTTGTGAGCTTTAAGAGTTAACATGTTGCACATATTTACAGTACTTTCTAAGAAATGATGTAATTCATCCCAACATCAAAAAATAAAAAAAAAATTGAGAAAACATAATTGCAAGTAATAATGATGGTTACCAAATAATATATCTCTCTCTCTCTCTCTCTCTCTCTCTCTCTCTCTCTCTCTCTCTCTATATATATATATATATATATATATATATATTCAACTAGTTAATCATCTAAGATAAATAGATACATGACAGTTAATCATTTACTTCTCAACCAAATATATATTCTATACTCTATCTCAACTAAATAAATGAAAATTTATTCCCAAGATGTAATGGCTAGTTGAACACAAATGTAATTAACTACTGAGAATATGAATAATTCACTCTATCATCTAAAATATATGCAATAAAAACATGAATAGACATAATATCTACCAAAAGATTTCCAATGTATAATTTAGAAAACAATATGCCACAGATTTAGAATCTTTCTTAGTATAAGTCTGAACATACATGACATAAAGTGCCTGTTCCTACCTGCCACTTCAGCTTATAAAATGGGCTTCACTCAGTAAGAAAGAACAAGACAACTAATAACTTCCTACTCCTCTTCTCATCCGCAAATCTTTATCCCCTTTATGAAACTATTTTTCATTATTCCCTCAAATTGCAGGAATTATATAAAATTATGTTAATTAATAACATGACAAGAAGTCTGTTTCTATCCCCCCTCAATGTTTTCATGTGATAAAATGTATATTTATTGAAATTATCCATTCCTTTTACAATAGCTATTATCTCCTTCATTGATGACTCTTTCCTCTCTATTTCCACTTTTCCACTAACTTGGAGGAAGCAAAAACAATAATCACAAAAACAAACAAAAACATGTTGTCATAGTTATTTTTGTGTCTTTCTGTGCCTTTCCTTTATCATTTAAATTATTCATATGAATCTTTCTAAAATAGAGCTAGCAACATGTGATTCTTTTGGTTCAGAAACAATTCATAATACCCAGCCAAAGTCTTCCTAAATTTATGTGGCCAGAACCACTACTTTGCTGCTTCTGTTCTTGCTTCCATCCAATATGGTTTAATTAATGCCCATAAAATATTCTCTTGTTTCCCAGGGGGCAATAGTACATAATGTCCTATCACAAAAAGAATGTGCTTATTTTTACTTTGTACTTTTCCTTTATCTGTTCTTCTAGGCCCTCCTCTTTTATGAAAGCTTCAACTCACCTAAAGCCTACACTTAAAATTTTACAATTTTAAAGCCTACACTAAAATTAGAAGTATTTTGTTTGCAGATTACAGACTTTTCCAGATTACAGACTCCAGTCCCCTTCTGTGAGAAATTTCTTATAACAAAGTAAAATAATTAAGTTAAAAATAGTGATTTTATCAGTAAACATATATAATAATTTTGCATCCATAACACTCCCTTCATATATGCTTTTAATAATATTTTATCCCTCAACCACATTGCAAAAGAGAAATGAAAGATAAATTCATCTTGATAAATATACAAGATCAGGCAAAATAAATGACTGTTTCATTCTGCACCAAAATCCATTACCTCTTTAAAATAAATAACATCTTCCTTCCTTGTTTACTTCTAGACTATAGTAATTGTAAAGTTAACAAAATGTTCTTATAACTTTCAAAATTATTTATCATCACAATTTTGTTATGGTATAAGTTTTTCTTCTGATTATGCTAATTTTTATTCATCAATTAACAAAATTTCTTCAAATTGTCCATTTTGAATAATACTGACATTAGGCATCCTTTAATTTTCAGATTTCTGCCACCACAAGAAAATCTGCTAAAATATTTTTGTTCATATAAGGCCTCTTTCTATTTCTTTAAACTCATTTCATATGATTTTTAAATCAAGTTAAGATTCAAACTATATTTTTCCTTCAACACAGAGGCTAAATTTCTTCTTTGCTGTAGCCAGTTTTAATTAAAGTCATTTATTTTTCTTTTACTTTATTAAATATTTTGTTTTCCCTGATTACATGTAAAAACAATTTTAATATTCATTTTTTAAAACTTAAGAGTTCCATATTCTTTCTCTTCCCATTTCCCTATTTGCCCCTCCCTAATGAAGATGAAAGCAATTCAATATAGGATATACATGTATAATCATGCAAAATATTTGCATAATAATCATAGTGTGAAAGAAAATAGAGACAAAAAACCCTCAAGAAAAATAAAGTGGAAAAAAAAAAGGATGCTTCATCGTTCATTCAAACAGCATCAGTTCTCTCTTTGGGTACATATAACATTTTTCATCCTAAATCCTGGATCATTGCATTTTTGAAAACAATTATGTCATTCACAGCTGATCACCTTACAATATTGCTGTTACTTTGTATACAGTACTTTTCTTTTTGTACCATCTAAAGTAAGTCTTTCCAAGTTTTTCTGAGTTTCCTGTTTATCATTTCTTACAGCATATTAGTATTCTATCAGAATTATATAGATGAATTTATTTAGCCATTGCCCAACTGATGATCATCCTCTCAATTTCTGTTCTTTGTCCTCTAGAAAAAAGTTACTATAAATATTTTATACATATAAGTTCTTTTCCTTTTTTAGAGCCTTTTGAAATATAGACATAGTAGTAGTAGTTCTAAGTTGAAGAATATGCAAGTTTTTATAACACTTTGGACATAGTTCCAAATACCTCTTCAGAATGGTTGAATCAATTCACAATTGTAACCACAATGCATTAATGTCTCATTTTCCCCACATTCCCTCCAATATGTCATTATCTTTTTTTCTTTCCTATCTAATAGATATATATATATATATATAATAGAAATATAGTAGTACTTCAAAATTGTTTTAATTAACATTTCTCCAATCAGTGTCTTAGAACATTTTTTTCATATGGCTGTGAAAACTGTTTTTATCTTTTGATTATATATCATTTGGGGAATGGCTCTATTTTTTATAAAATTTACTCACGTGTCTATATGTTTGAGAAATGAGGTCTTTATCAGAAAAACTTGTTTCATTTTTTTTCACAATTACTCTTGCTAAACTCTATTTCCCCCTTGCTTCTTCTACTCTCTCTCTCTTTTCACTCTATCCTTCCTCAAAAGTGTTTTATTTCTCACTACCTGCTCACCAAATCAGTGCTCCCTTCTACCACCACTATGGCCTTATCCTCTTGCTTTCT
>JAJPUD010020441.1:0-24716 GCA_023553655.1 Myrmecobius fasciatus | reverse complement strand
TGCTATAACCTGTACTAAAAGCTGGCCACATAATACCAGTCTTTTTGTGCTTCTAATTTTCAGAAAGAAATGATTTTAGGAAATGCCTAAAATTGGAGTTGTGTACATCTGGTTCATGGCCTTCTAAACTCCAAAGGGGCCAGCAAGGGCAGTGTATCTCCACAGCCAGCCAGCAATATGGATTATGGACCTTATGGATGCAGATCGTGCTCTTTGTTATGGACAGGTAAAAAGCAACTAATCTTTGAAGAGGTTTTATAATCTAATGTTTGAAACAGAAATAAGTCCAAAACAGAGGGAGGGGGAGGGAAGGAAGGAGGAGAGCGCTGTAATACAGAGAAAACATGCAAATGTGGATTTTTTTTTCTTTTTTTAACCTTTGTTGAGGAGAAAACATTTCATTTCCATGGTCCATGCCACCTAATTTCCATTTTTCTTACATTTAAATACAACCAGTTTCAAACAAAGGTCCACAGTAGTTTTTTCGCATGCACAACATATGTTCATTATATGACCATGTTAACCATTTGGGGGGTTGAGGAAATTGGAAAGAAGCCTTAGTAACACAGAGGGAGATCTGCTCTCAGCTGGGGGTGAGAGGTGGGTGAGTGAGGGGGAGGCTGATTGTTATCCAGGCCCTTTGCAATTGTACTTTGTACTTTCCAAAGAATTTTTACAGGCTTTATCTCATTTGATCTCATAGAAACTGCAGGCTATCAAACGAATGAAACTAAGCTAACTTCCAAATGAGAATCCTGTTTTTCAAGTGTGAATAAAAGCCAGGTTCAAAAGCTGAGGAAATCCTTCAGCTTGAAGAAGGCAAGGAAAAAAGTGACTACTGATATGGAGATCTTCCACATCGGGGTGCTTCAGTTAAGGGCAAGGCTCTTTCTCTGCAGGAACCTCAAATGGAGTCTGTCCATAGTGTGCTGTTATGATGATGGTGCTGGTGGTGGTGAGGGATCTGGATAAGTGGCTGAGGGAAAAATGTACAGCTTAAAGCACTTGCAAAGTATTGTTTCATAGGAGCAAAGGTTGGGAATTGAAGGGACCAGAGGTGCTATCTAGTCCATCCCAAACATTTTGCAGATGAGGAAACTGAGACCCATAAATATGAAGTCAGCTGTGTCAAAGGTCACAGAAACAGAAAGTGGCAGGATTTGAACCCATAACCTCCCATAAGAAGTCCAAAGGTATTTTCACTGCATCTGTTAGTATTCAGTAAGACACTCTGTATATTCACTACTAGGTAGGAGGAGGAGGAGAGAGCTGGCTACATCTCCACAAAAGTTGTTCCCTTCAATGATGGCCCTGGGGGCCCAACATAGAAGCACTATTTTGGGGTGCTACTGTCTCTAGTGCCTTTACACAAAGCTGGTGGATTGGTGGTAGTGTGGATAGGGGGCCAGCCCTATTTCCACAAGTGTTACTCCTCTGGACAGTGGCTAGGGGGGCCAGACTAGAAATTAATTGCTGAAGGGGTAGAAGGGCTGTTATTATTCCTAACTATTGAGTACTAAATCTGGAGCTACCTTGAAAAAGACATCCAGGGCAGTAGTGGAAGTGATGTTTGTGATGGTGATGGCAGTAGTGGTAGTGGAAGTGGTTTGGTCTGCCCTCCATAAGCCTTCTCACCCTCAGGGTACCTGAACTGATCTTTAAAGGATTCTGAGAAGTAGGCAAGAGTACATTCAGGAGGCAGGGACATCTTATAGGAACCAGATAAGGCACATCAAGTTTTAGAATAACTAGCATTCCATTAAACCTGGAATATGAAGTACTGTAATGCTCAGGGAGAAACTGAGGCAGTATCACACAGTGGAAATTAGGTAATGCTTTATTGATGTTAACTGAGAGTTCAGAATCCATAGCTATGGATCAGGACTGATGGGACTCATGTCTCAAAGCACAAAGTTCAGGCCAGGGACCAACACAGCCACAGCCATGTTAGCCAACTGAATACAAGGTACTCAGTCACAGCCATGTTAGCTGACTGAATACAAAGTTCTCAGTACTCCATTGAGGAAAGTCATGGATTAATATAGGTTCCTATAGCTCAGGGAGACAAAGAACTCATGGGAACAGCTGAGCACATCTGGTGTCCAAGGAAACCATAAATTCAGTTCTGACAGGTTAGGGAGTAAGGAGCCTTGCCAAAGCAGGCTGCTTGTCTGGGTCACATAGATAGATAAGGGGGAGGTCGAGGCTGGCCATCTGGAGGTTTCATGATTACTTTGGAATGTGAGTCCAATTATTTCTGAAGGTCAGGAAGTGGGGATTGCTATTCTGGGACAGAGCATTTAAGGGAGACTGATACTGCAACTGAGGGAAACTGAGACAGTAACTGAGGGAAACTGAGACAGGCACAACAGTACAAGAAGGTGAATTATGGAAAATGAGACCAGAATGGAAAGTTGGAGCCAGATTATGAAAGGCTATAAATGCCAGGCTGAAGAGTTTTGTTGAATTTTTTTTTTTTTTAGTATTGGAGCGACATGGCTATATCTATGAGTAGGAGGCTTATTTTGGTAGCTGTGTGAAGGATGAATTAGAAAAGAGAGAAAAGGGAAGTAGAGATATCAATTAGGAAGTTACAGCAATACTCCAAGAGGGAGGCAATGAGGCTGGATGAGTGGAGAAAAAGGGACAGATTGCAGAGAGGTTGTGAAGGGAGAATGACAGGACATAGTGATTGATGGATTATGTATGGGGTGCAGGGGGATGAGTAAAGGAAAAGGGAAGGATGATTCTAGGATTTTGAATCTTCCTCAAAATTCAGCTCAAATCCACCTTCTACAAGAGGACTTTGTCCTCCTATTGCTAATGACATTATCTCAGATACCCTTTATGTATAATGCATGTACATAGTTGCTTGCATATTGTCATCCCTGCCTTAGAGTGTTATCTCCTCAAAGGTAGAGACAGTAAGTGTTTTAATAAATGTTTGGTGTTGTTGCTCTTATTGAATCTATATGATTGTGGGAATGGTGATACCATCAATGGAAATAGGAATGTTTGGAATAGGGCAGGGTTAGAAGGAATGATAATGAGTTCTGTTTTGGACATGTGGATTTTTATATGTGTACATAATGTTTAATCGTTGGTGATTCAGGGGAATCTGGAGCTCAGAAGAAAAATTAGGGCTGGATATATAGATATGGGAGTCTGTTAAAAAGGGATCTTCTGAACTTGAGTTGCCATGTTTTCCAGAAACACTGAACCCAGAGAATGCAAAAGGTCCTGAATATGTCAAAGACCAAGCATCCCAACTCCCCACCACCAAGCTGACATAATTTATTGTTTGCAGGCCCCAAGCTGGATGGGGAGACAAGATGGGTGCCAGCCAGTCTGTGCCAGGCTGGGATAATGTAGATGGCATTCTTTGCAGATCAGTGAATAAATGAACCCTCCTATGTTCATAGTTGAGCAGTTTCCAAGGGGAAAGAATGAGGTTTTGCCATCTCCTTGCTCCTCCCCTTCAGGAAGGATTACTGTACCTTTCAATTCCCACACCATACCCTTTCCTGTCGTCTCCTTCTTTTGTTGTACTGTCATAAATATATAAACCTCTGTAAGTACTGTGAACTCTTTGAGTTCCATATGCATGTTCACTTCCCTTGTAATGAACCTGATTTTCACATAAGTCTCGAAGTTATGATTGCCTCAAATCATTCTGTCATCATACTGTGTTTTCAAATCAACTGTGTTTTCAAATCAACTGTGTTGCAATGATTATTGAGCTCATGGGATAAAATAAGTTCACCAAACAAGTGAGGGAGGAGAGGGGAGGAGAGAAGGCTGAAGACAGAGCCCTTGAGAAGTCATGCTTAAGGGGATAGCAATGGATGACAAAACAGTTAAAGAAATGGAAAAGTAGGTAATGATTAGTGTTTGGTGAGCCAAAGAGAGCTGTCAGCTAAGCCAACAGATGAAAGAAGATTCCCCCAAGATGTAGTCAATAGTATCCAAAGTCAGCAGAAATTCCCAAGAGAATGATAATTAAGAAAGGACTATTGGATTGATCAGTAAAAGAATTACTAAAGGAGTATCCCCCCCCCCAAAAAAAAGTATGAGATTCTCTCCTGCATCCAGTTCCTGCACACAAATCTAGAAAATGTTCTAAACCTTGTGGAAAATTCTAAGGAAAAATAAAAATGGGTCATTTTTTTAATGTAAAGTACAAAGGGATATCATGTAATCTGGAAGACAAGGTCTAGGCAAGAATACACTGTGCAGAGCATTCTACTATAGGAGAGACTGTGCACCAGGCCTACATACAGCATAAATACAGCATAGAAAGGTCTGAGTTCAGAGAGTACAAAAACAAGTGCCAACTGCTAAATCTATCACTGATTTTCCATTTTGGGGCCAGAGATCCAGGTCAAACTGAGGGAGAGACCTGAGACTAAGAGATATGTTCTTGGGTGAGGAGTAGTCTCCAATCCTAGGCTATGCACTGAGCTAAATATAAGAGCCAAAGCAAGCAGCAGCTGTGTGGCTCCAAGCAAGATTTCAATTTCATCTCTCAATCCAGTCTGAAGCCAAATGAAGAATAATAGGATGGGAAGCCTAGACCAAAGGAGAGGCTGCGTTTCTCTCACTCAGACCTTTCCAATTAGTTGATAATGGAGTAGCAATCTACTGGCAGTACAGCCAGGACAAGCCCAAAGGAGCATCAGTCAACCCAAAATTCAGGTCAGAAACTTGTAAAGCTCAGACTAGTGGAATAGATGGTGCCCTGGATCAGAACACTTTGGGAGTACTGAAAGCCAGCAGATCTCCAGCTTGATCTGTCCCTGAGATGCTGGAATAACACAAAACTCAATACACTAAAAAGAAAAAAAAAAAAACCCAGCAACAGGCATTCCCTGCAGGAATGCTCAGAACAGGACCCTAACATGAATTCTGAAGTCAGGAAATAAACTGGAAGAATGAGCAAACAAAAAAATAATCCCACCATAAAAAAAATCTATTATCATGACATGATGCTTAAAACACCAAGCCATAATAAGAGAATAACTCCAAATCATCTATAAACAAAGCTTCAAAGGAAAACATAATTTGGTCACAAGTTTAGCTAGAAATCCTGCAGGGGATGAAGCAAGAGTTGTTTTAAAGAGTTTTTAAATGTCTTTACACATGAAATAGGAGTGCTAAAAGGAAAAAATGGGGAAAAAAATAAAAGCTCTGCACAAAAGAAGTAAAAAGGGAATTATCATCTTAGCACAAAAAGTACAAAATCTTGCCCAAGTAACAAATACTCTGAAAATTAGAATGGACCAAATAGAACCTAATGACTCCATGAGACAGCAAGAAGTATTAAAAATAAAGTGAAAAGACTGAAAAAATAGAAGAAAATGTAAGTTAAGCTATCTTATAAGAAAAAACAATTGACCTATAAAACATGTACAATAATTGATAATTGAATTATCTCTGCTAGATAGAAATGACATAGACATAGATATGTGATCGAAACCAGCCCTGTACACATGCAAATACACGTTATAGAGGGCAATATCATCTTCCCAATACGATTCACAATCTTGCACTCCCATTTCATCTACCACTAAGTCTGCCTGCCTAAAATCTCTCTCCCCACTCCCATCCATCCTCCAGTTGTTCATTAAAAGTGATTTTCCTAGAAGTCAGGTCTGAACAAGTCACCTGCCTATTCAGTAAACTCAAGTAGCATCCTATCTCCTCCAGAATCAAATATCCTTAACAATCTATCCCCCTCCTACCTTTCCAGTTTTCTTACACCTTTTTCTGTTCAGTCACATCTGACTTTTCATGGCCTCATTAGAGATTTTCCTGGCAAAAATACTGGAGTAACTTGCCATTTCCTTCTCAAGATCATTTGAGAGATGAAGAAACAGGATCATTTGATAGATGCAGAAACAAGATGAAGTGACTTGCCCAGAATCACACAGCCTTAATTCTAGGGTTTTCCCTCTGTTACTTTCTCCTGTTCATCTTGTATATAGTTTTTTTTTTTAATATATTTTCCAGTTAACTCTCCATCAGCAGCTGCATTTGATTCATCATGCCTCACTGGAGATAAGCTGACCACCTAACATCTGATCACCATGCTTATTGACCCAGTTTTTGATATCCAATACTTTCTTAACTCCCTCTGTTGCTTCTGCCTTTTGGCTGGAGGGAAGATAGAACAATAGTTGTGGTCCTTTTTTTCTGGAAGAGGACCAAAATAACATCACTATGTTAGAGTCAAGTTACAATGTGTCTGACTGTGGCAGATCAGACCAATATGAGCTTGGGATGCTCTGCCACAAATTGAGCACAAATTATCCTTATGAACATTTGCCGTGATTCTCTGAATTTCATCTCATGTTTCTTTTGACCTACTTTAATTCTGCTTTACTCATGGAGCACAACAGCTTGGTGGTCCTGTACCAGTGTGTCCCATGTCATGCCATCAGTTCCAAAGTTCTTAAGAGAAAGCTTAGGAGTGTTCTTGTATCACTTTTTTCTGACCACCACATGAAAGATTGCCCTTTGTGAGATCTCCATAAAATAGTCTTTTAGGTATTTCTTTGGCATTCAAACAACATGGCTACTGGAGTTTTACTCTCTGCAACAGAGTTTGAATACTTGGCGGTTCAGCTTGAGAAAGGACCTGTGTCTGGTGCTTTATCTTGCCAGATGATCTTCAGAAACTTCCTAAGACAATTCAAAAGGAAGCAATTCAGTTTCCTGAGTTGGTGCTATATTGCTGTCCAGGTTTCACAGATATACAACAAAGGGGTCAGCACAAGACTCTGTAGACATTCTGTTTGGTAGTCAGTCTAATACCCCAAAGCCTTCCTTATAAAGGTCTTGGAGTTTTCAGAACTTTCCAGGTAACTCTCCATTTTCCATCAGCAATTCTCCTTGGTTTTGATTTCATGAAACATGTCCCAGGGGCTGGTAGTATATCTGATGGCACTGCCCTACCTTTTTTTTTTCTTTTTTTTTTTTTTTTGCCTACAGTCTTTCTCCCTTCTATAGTAAACTAAGTAAGGGAAGGGACTATTTTTTTTTTTTGTTTGTTTCTTATTTGTACCTCAGGGCACACTAATAATCCCTTAATTTATTGAAATGAATTATAAATATTTGTTTGTTGTTTTCTAGATTATGATCTCCTTGAGGGCAGGGATTTGCTTCTTTTTGTAGCTCCTAGGCTTAGTACAGTTCCTGGCACTTAATAGGTGCTTAATAAATGTTTATTGACTGAATGAGACTAGAATAGTTTTGTTTTTCTTGCTTTCTCAAATTGCAGAGAGAAGACAGTGGGAAGGGAAAAAGGATATTTTCATTGATTGAAAAAAAATTCATTTAAAAAGAAATCATTCATAATCTTTAAGTAATTTTCTTTGAATGGCAAGATTGGTAAATCAGAATCCAAAAAAAGTGAAGAATTAATGTGAGTTTGGCAGAAACTTGGAAAAAGGGAGGAAAAAAAGGGGGGTGGTAGTGTCAAGTTTTGTTTTGTTTTGTTTCATTTTGTTTTTAAAGAATGAGGAAAGCCTATACATATATATAAGCTGTGAAGGAGGCTGGGGGAGCCAGTAGATACAGGAGAAGAGAATGATTTATGGAGAAAGCTGCTGGAAGCGTTACAAAGGAAAGGGATTGAGGGCACAGATAAAAGGATTAGCCTTGGTAAGGAGAGTTACCTATTCAGAGACTGAAGCAAAAGTTAAACAGATAGAGGAATTTCTTGAGGTCTGGAGTATAGGAGATGAGGAAGCTAAAGATGGATGGTCTCAATTTTCTCAGTAAGGAATAATCCTTAGCAGCAGTGGGCTCTTATCCACCAGTATACTGAGGAACAGCTGAAGGTTCTATTTTCTTGGCTGAAGATTTTTGTTTTCTCACTTGATAAAGGATGTTTCCTCAGTGAGGTTGAAGGGGTACAGAGTGGGTGATAGCCTCTCCTGTTCAAATGGCTGTAAGTGCCCAAGAATCTCCCTTCCTCCTCCAAAATGTAGCGATATTAAAAACATGCCTACAACAGCTCTTTTGAAGTATTAAGGTAAGCCACTGGAGCACTCTGATTTCATTTCTTTCTTCTGTTCCTGCTGTCCAGCCAGCAGTTCATCCATCAGAATTCACTTATTGAACATCCACTACTTATAAGACACTGCTCTAGGGGGATGCTTTTTTCTCCATTAGTGCTAGTTAGGAAAACAATTTGATTAAACTACAGGAAATTCTTGGGATTCCTTGACTTGCAATTTAGTCACAAATATCCAGTGTCAAAGTTAGTTCCCTCTCTTATCAGAATGAGCTTGGGAATATTGTTTCTGCATCCTAGTGATACAGAACATTTGGTATAACATTATTCTATACATGAAATTATTCCATGGGTTTAAAAAAACAAAAAACAAAAACACTTTACTGAAAATATAGCATCTCTAGCTCCTGCTATTTTGGCTTATTTATATCCCCATCCCCAACCAGCTCCCTGCTCCAATAACTCCTATCTTTAAAAAACTTAGCAGTTTGTCTTAATAGAAGGGAGGTATTAGCTATCCTTTCTGTCATTCTCCCCCCCCCCAAAGAGCCCTAGAATAATACCCTAAGTCTCCCTTCTTTCATTTAGAGCAAAAAGAGTATTTGTTGTTAGCTCTAATTCTTTCCCTCCAACTGGAAGCAGGGAACTTGAAGATACAATTAGATGGACTGTTCTGTTAGAAACATGACTGACTCTCTCTGATTCTTTAGCAAAACACATTCCACAATTAATCATAAAACATTTATTAGGAACCTGTTATGTACCAGGCACTCTGTTAAGTGCCGGAGAGACAACATGCAAACAAAACTGTACAAAGAAAGCTATCTGCAGAATACATAGGAAATAATTAACAGAGGACACAAGAATTAAACTGAAGGAGGCCTTCAGTAGGAGGAGGTGAAATGTTAGTTGGGACTTATAGGAAGCTGGGGAGATCAGTGGTCAGAGCAGAAAATTCCATAGGAAGGAGATTCCATAGGAAGGCTGTGAGATAGCCAGAATGTTCAGATCCAAGAGTCTCTTTTGTGGGATAGCCAGAGGGCTGGATCAAAGAGTTCAGAGTATTTTATTTTTTATCCTGAAGTCAATAGGGAGCTACCAGAGTTAATTGAATAACAATAGGGAGTGACTGATCAGATCTTTTGCCCTAAGAAAATCACTTTAGTAAACTGAATGATTTGGTTAGAAAGCTCCTGAGGCCAAAGTAGCCTAAAATGGGGTCATAACTTTACCCAGTTTCAGACTAATGCCTTGAAAAGACTCATAGTGGGTTGGAGGGAAGTATATATAACTCAGGGTATTTCTTTCCAACCCCTCCTTCTGGCAAGAACAGCCACAAATTCTTGTAGAGTAGACTCTTCCAAGAAGCACTTTTCTGTACCTCTCCCCATTCCTCAACAGTTGACCTTCAGCTTTCACAGGTGCTCATTCTTCAGAGTCCTTAGCTTGCTACTTAAATGTTAGAGCAACATTTTTATGGAATAGAGAAGGGTTGTAGTGGCAATGGGATGGTACCTGGAGTCAGGAATAGGGAGCATGGGAGGAAAAGCGTACTGAAAGGAGTAGTGGCAAAGAGATCTGAAGACATCTCTCACACATGGGTTTCTAGAAAAGTTTTCCCGAGTTCAATGGGTCCAATGTCAAAGTTAGTTCCATCTCTTATCAGAATGAGGTTGGGGGTGTTGTTTCTATTCCCTAATGATACAGAATATTTAATATAATACTGTGCTACACATAAAATTATTCCATTGGTTTTAACTCAAAACTATGTATTTAAATAGTTTTAGACCCTTTAAAATAAGGTATTATAAAGTTGGCATTATAGGTATTATAAGGTTGGAAGATAGCTGTGGTGTTGAAAATGAACTGGTAGATTTAGAAAAATATTGAAAAGACTTGGACTTATGTAGGATGTTATCTACCTTCAGAAAAACAAGACAAACACTTATGAATATATGTGTATGAATGTTTGTGAATGTATATGTGTATATATGTGTGTGATTATAAACATCTATGTGCACATATGTGTATATATGTGTATCTATAACTATACATCTATATATCTATAACTATCTGAATAGATAGATATAGATATACATGTGTGTATGTATATCCGTGCTTAATTATTGTCTTCTTGGAGAAGGTGGGGAAAGGAAAAAGGGAAAAGTGCACAGTAGAGTACAAAAGAAAACCTACAAGGAAGCAAAAAGATAACTCTGAACATGATGTATAGTACTTATTATATAGAATTTCTTGAAAGGGAAATTTATTGTTTCACATTTTGAATCCTCTAATATTCTGCTCTGTACATGGCAATTTTTTCTTTTTCTATTTTGTATTTAAGTTTTAAATACATAAATAAAATTTAAAAAAATAAACAACTATGGCTCTTGAGACACTACCATGTTTTGATTTTTCTACCCAGCCAGAAAACTATAAACTCCTTGAGAATAGAGATTATAGTTTGCCTTTCTTTGTTTCTCTAACACTTAAGCACAGTGCTAAGCACATAGTAGGTGCTTAATTAATATTTGTTAATTTAACTTGTGGACATAGTTAAAAGCACAGATATTTGATAAGCAGTAAGAGAAGTAAGAAACAAATATTCTTCACATATATCCAGGGCATATGCTACCACATTTTGACATACTATCAGGGGAAGAGTGGACATATCTATAAAATATTTGTGATTATGGGAAGGAGGCATCTCACAACTCCGATGCTGCAAAGTCCCCTGTGTTTTCTGTTATTATCCCCATGCTGCTCTCACTGGGCCAGTATCCTTCCAAGCTAAATGTCTTTGTTATTCCCTACTGGGTGTGATATGTCTGCTAATCTTATTGTGGGCCTGGAATCAGTCCCTACCTCAAAGCATTATTATGAGGATCAAGTATTTAGCATAGTACCTGATATATAGTGGACTTTTGCTAATTCCTTTTTTCATTCCCCTACCTCTCTTTTTTTTTTCCTTGTCTCTGGAAGCCCTCCATGAGCTGAGGTTTAATTTTTACTCTTTCAGCAAGGGTAATCAGTCATTCAACTGGGTAAAAGTAGCTTTCTCTCCGAGAAAAGAAAAAGGCCTGTCTGTCAGCTCCCAGAAATTTAACATCCAGAAGATAAACCCTTTGGGAAGACAGAACATTGATCCACCTAATTAGAAACTACACATATTTAGTTTGTCTTTTGAACTTTCCCTTGCTAGCAGGACTGATGTCTCTGCAACCAAACCTCTCCTTGCTTCATGTTAGAAAATCCTCATAATTCTGATTTAGCCCATTTTAGGGATCTTGTGCTTACTATTTCTGGGCCAGGTTCTGCCAAAGAAAGCCTGAGAAAACTTTGTGGGTCTGAGGCCCCTGAGATTCTTTGAATATTGCCATACAAATTATTGAGACTTCCTGGGAGATTTATTTCAGGGCATCTTTCTTCCTTTGAACCAAATTCCAGCAACTGTGAACAAAACAAAACTTCTCAAGCTTTGAGCTCTAACCCTATGTTGCCTCCTATTGTAGCAATGGAGATGGTTTGTTTCTGAGTAAGCTCAAATGAGAAAAAGTTGGGCCTCCTTCTTCTCCTTGGCGTATCCTGGAGAAGAATGACTGTCCAGAATTTCTCGAAATTCAAATAAACTTCTAATCTTCACTTTGAGAGATCTCTGAGTAATGATTTTGAATCGGGAATCATATTTTTATTCCACACACTTCCAAGAGCTAAATAGACTCTGAAAATAGGAATGATGAAGGAATGGTGGAAGGAGTCATAGGCTGTGTTCATCAAAAGTACTTTATGTGACTTTGGGTTATAGGAAGGCAGCTGGTCAACTGTACTTTACGGAGGAGGAGAGTGGCTCAGGAATATGTTCTCCCATAAACACAGCTCATGTTCTTTCCCCACCCAAAACCAAAAAGACTGGAGCTATATCCCCATTTTGCCATATTTATAGGGATTTTTTAAAACAGATTTATCAAGGGGAGTTCATGGTATGAAGATCTAAGGGAAGAAAATATGTAATAAGAACAAAAAAAATAGAAAGTTTGGGAGAGAGGAAACATTTATAGAATACCTACTTCATGCAGGACACTGTACTAAGCACTCTGAAGCTGTTCCTATCTTATTTTGCAGTTGAGGAAATTGAAGCAAGCAGATTAAAGGCCTAGTCCAAAATCACCTACCTGGTAGCTGAGATCACATTTGAATTCAGGACTTGTTATTCACACCCAGTACTGTATCTACCGAACCATCAGCTATCTCTGAGTATTTTCTGCTTTAAAAAAAGTTATAAGGAACTTACTAGCCAAAATTTAAGTAAAAGTTATTGTACCTGTTACCCAAAAGGTGTCCAGTTGGTGCCCAGTTGAGCTAAGCACTAGGAATACAAAGAAAGTCAAAAAACAATCAAAAAACTTGAAGAGCTTACAATCTAATGGGGGAGACAACATGCAAATCATTAAGTATGAACAAGTAATATACAGGATAATTAGGAAATAATTAACAAGAAAAAGGCACTATAATTATAAAGGATTGAAAAAAATTTCGCATAGAAGGTTGGATTTTAGCTGGGACTTAAAGAAAATCTGGGAATTCAATGGGCTGAGATTAAACATTAAGCATTAGGGAAGCCACTGTAAACTGATACATGGTACTGGTACCCAATGAGTACCTGGGGGGCTATAAGATATAAGGTATAATAATACTGAAGAGTGGAGAAGATAGGATGAAGGGTTTTAAACACCAGAGAATTTTGCATTTGATGCTGGATGGAGGTAGCAGAGAAATAGAGTTTATTGAGGAAAGGGATGATATAACAGTACCTAAGCTTTAGGAAAAATCACTTTGGTAACTGAATGGAGAACAGATCAGAGTAGAGAAAGATTTGAAGCAGGTAGACCCGATAGTAGCCCATTGCAAAGCTTCTTAAACTATGGTTTGGGATCTCATAACTGAATGTGGGGGTTGTGAGAAATTTTGGTAACAGGAAAAGGTTTCTGAAAGCAACAACCAAAAATTAATTCAAAATCAAATGTAATGAATCTGAGGTATTTCTGGCAGTGATTGTCTGTATTACATCATACATACACACATTTCTTAGGCAAAAAGGGGTCATGAGTGGAAAAAATTTAAGAAGTCCTGCCCTCTTGCAATAGTCTGAGGTGTGAGGTGATAAGGTCCCATACTAGAATGATGGCAGTGTCAGAAGAAAGGACATTTATTCAAGAGATGTTACAAATTGCTAACAAAACTGTCAACAGATTGAATACAAAGGTTAAGAGGCAGGGAAGAGTTGAAAATAACACTTAGGTTATGAGCTTGGGGGATTGGGAAGATGGTGTAGCTTCAATAGTAATAGGGAAGCTTGGGTGTGCATAGGGCTTAGGGGGAAAGATAATGAGTTCAATTTTGGACATGTTGAGTTTAAGATGTCTACTAGACATCCACTTCAAAGGCAGCTGGAGATGTGAGATTAGAGATCAGCAAGGAAATTTGAACTGATGAGCAGATTTGACAATCTTCAGCAGAAAGATGATTACTGAATCCATAAGAGCTGATAATATAGTGTAGAGGAAAAAGAGAAGATAGAGTTATATGGGATGCCCATGATTGGTATGCACAACCTAAAGGAAGATTCAGCAAAAGAGCCAGAGGAGTGGTCAGACAGATTGGGAACCAGGAAAGAGTGGTGTGTCCAAAACCCAAAAAACAGTATCCAGGCAGAGAGGAACTGAGAATTTCATAGATTACTGAGAAGTCAATAAGCATTTATTAAACACCCATTGTGTGAAAGCTACTATAGTACCCTCTAAGGATACAATGATATTTAAGACTCTCCAGAAACATAAATTTAACAAGAGATAAGAGAGAAAGGAAGGAAAATAGAAAAGAGAGTCAAATAAATGCAAAGGAATGATCTTGGAAAAATCTGAGGTGAGATAGCACTCTCACCTACAAGCAGAGATGTTCCTAGAAAGATAGCCCCAGAGTAGATGTTAAAAAAAAAATAGGAAGGAGGGAAGAGACTCAATCAATACAGTTCACACAATGGAAAAAATGCCAGCCCTTAAAAGGACCCACATGTGCAAGAATGTTTGTGGCAGCCCTTTTTGTAGTGGCAAGAAACTGGAAACTGAATGGATGCCCATCAATTGGAGAATGGCTGAACAAATTATGATATATGAATATTATGGAATATTATTGTCCTGTAAGAAATGACCAGCAGGATGATTTCAGGCCTGGAGAGACTTGCATGAACTGATGCTGAGTGAAATGAGCAGGACCAGGAGATCATTATACACAGCAACAAGAAGACTATATGATGATCAATTCTGATGGACATGGCTCTTTTCAACAGGAAGGTAATTCAGACCAGTTCCGATGATCTTGTGATGAAGAGAGCCATCTATACCCAAAGAGAGGATGGTGTCATCACTGTATTTTTACTTTTTTGTTGTTGTTTGCTGGCTTTTTTTTCTCATTTTTTTTCTTTTTGATCTGATTTTTCTTGTGCTGCATGATAATTGTGGAAATATATATAGAAGAAGTGCACACGTTTAACATATATTGGATTACTTGCCATTTGGGGAGAGAATGGGGGAAAGGGAGGGAGAAAAAACACAAGATTTTGCAAAGATGAATGTTGAAAACTATCTATGCATATGTTTTGAAAATAAAAAGCTTTATTAAAAAAAAATAGAGGACCAGCCCTTGAGTCAGGAAGGACTTTAAATCTGAATTCAAATCTTGCCCCTTATTATAATCAGATCAAAAAGGAAAAAAAAAACAACTCTGAATTTATGACTAGGCACAGAGAAGAACATAAACCAAAACAGGGAGATAAGAGACAGGATAAGAACATGATATGAAAGTTGAGTACAGCTTGGCTAGACCACAGAAAGCCTCAAGAGGAATAGTGTGAGATAAGACTGGAGTGGAAAGTTGGAACCAGATTATAGAGGACGTGTTTATGTAACCATGATGTGCTATAAAGAGTACAAACACCTGAATTTTAAAAGAAAGGAAGAAGGAAGGAAAAAGAAAGGAAAGAATGAAGAAAAGAAAGGAAGTAATGAATTAATGAAGGGAGGAAGGAAAGGAGGGAGGGAAGAAAGGAGGGAGGAAAGAAAGAAGGAAAGGGAAGAAGGAAAAGAGGAGTGAAGAAGGAAGAGAAGGAGGGAAGAAAGCAGGGAGATAGGAAGGAAGGGAAGGAAAAAAGAAGGGAGTGAAGAAAGAAAGAAGGGAAGGAAAGGGAGGGAAGAAGGAAAGGAAGGAGGGAGGAAGGAAAGAAGAGAGAGAAGGAGGGAGGAAAAGAGGGAGGAAAAGGAGAAAGGAAGGCAGGCAGGAAGGAAAGGACATAAACAGCAACAGAAGAAGGGAGGGAAGGAGAAAAGCAAAACCTTGTAAAATAAACTATCAAACTAGGGAGACATGAAGTACTGGCTGAATCAACCTTGGATTTGAGGAAATAGTTAAATCACTGGTTACCTAAGTTACTTAAAGTGACAAAGCTGAGGTCCTGTTCTTTACTCCTTTTCTCTGTTTTCTGGCCACAGACCACACTTGAAAGCCAACACTATTTTATTTGCAGGCCTTTGGTCACAAGACTTCCTGAGCAAAAGAATGTGAGTCGCCAAAACAAATCAATTACCCCGAGAAGAGAATCAGTTCAAAATGGGTGACTACTGACTCAACTTTCAGAAGGGCCTCTCTGAGTACTGTCAGGGCTGTGTGGCTGTGGATGATCAGAACAAAGAATGACTGTTGTTTGTCCTTCCTTCTTGAAAAGGAACCATGACATCAGGGAGAGGGTGCCATGACACACAAGTGAGGGAGGGCTGGGCAAGGTCACCTGCCTTCCTTTCCCCTCCAGAGCCATCTGGGTCCAGTGGCAAGACGACTGGAGATGGTCCTGGATACAGTGAGAGATCTGGGCCTTTTTAAGCTAAGGTCTTTAATAGGTCTCAGTTTGCCTGAGGCCTATGCTCAATTAGTGATTAAAACTAAGCAAAAAAAAAAAAAAAATGAAGATGAAGGAGTAGCCATGGAGATTTAGCAAGTATGTGTCCTTGGAAGGACCAAAGCAGAAAAATTAAATGGGATAGCAGAAGACTCTGAGTAATCAAAACTGGCCTGGCTCTCATGGCCAAGGGGAAAAACAGAAAACATGGCCTGAAGAACAAAGCAAAGATAATTAGTCACAGTTTCACAGATGAAAAGTTAAAGTTGTTTGGAGTTAAGCACCATCTTTCATGCCTGGGAGTTTGTAGAGGCAGAAATAGGAATTTTAGAGCCTTTGTTGAATGGGGCAGATTGTGTTTTCAATGGAAAGATGGAATGGGGGATATTGCCTCTTAGAAGGAGACAGAGAGGATAAGACTACTTCTGAGGAAAGCTACCACTTTGAGAAGGAAAAGGAAGGAGGAGAGACATGGGGGAAGGGGAGATTCAAAGTTATCTACTTCTTAACTAGGTGCTGAGCTTTATTTTTTCTTCTCTTCTGAAAGACTTCAAAAAGACTGGTATCATCTAAATTCAGCACCTTGGGGCAAAGCTCTGATTGCCTCGACCTAGTTGTAGTTTGGTAGGGCAGCAAATTGGCCACACTCCCTACTTTGCAGAGCAGCTGTTTGATCTTTGCAACTAGGACATATACAGAAAACAGTGTTAGTATCATTATTGGCAAGCACAGTAATAGGAGAAATAAATATACTTCCTGTCAATCTACTTTTATATGCTCAATGTATAATTGAAAAGAACTGTGTTTAGATCAGGTTTGAATCCTGAATGCTATTGACTGGCTTATTTGTGTGGAACTTTAGGCAACTCACATCCTCTGGCCTCAGCTGGGAAATAAGGTACAAAGAGCCCTGGCTCTTCCTGGTCTCAGTTTTCTCATCTACAAAATGAGAGAATTGGATTAATTGACTTTCTGAGAGCTCTTCCAGCTCTAAATCTAAGAAATCATACTCCTCCTCTATAAAATGACATGAGGTAGATAAAATGATCACAAGGGTCCCTTCTAGCTCTAAAGGCCTATGAAAAGGAAATCGTGAAAAAGCTCAGTTTCTGGAACATTCAGTAATTTCACCTCATCCCTTGGTAGCAGCAGAAGACTCCCCTAATGCTTTAAAGCCTGCAAAGCACTTTGCAAATACTTTACTCTCACAACAATCCTGGAAGGTAGATGCTAACATTATCCCCATTTTACAGATGGGGAAACTGAGGTCAGGATAACATAACCAGTGTGTGAGGTTGGATTCAAATTCAAGTCTCCTTGACTCAGGGTCCAGCACTCTATCTGTTGTACTCTCAGTTTCCTTTAATCATACAGAGAATGGATGGTCTGTATTCTGCCTCTTGGTACTGCCCTCTGAGATGCTGCTGAGCTTAAATGTGGCCTCTGTACAGGGCTTTAAAAGTAGCAGGAAGGATGTCTCTGAGTAGCAGATGTTGAAGTTAATGAAGATTTAATGACCCTAACCACAGGAAGAGGTCCCTCTAAAAGGGGAAGAACCCCAGCTCTCAGTTCCCCAAGTCAATTTACTGACACCTTGAACTTTCTTATTTACAGAGAAAGGAGGGTAAGCCTTTGGGGTTCAGAAAACCCCAATAATGTCAACCCACAAAACAGAATTTCCTGGTGATTCAAGCTTGCTCCTGCTGCTTCCTTCCCCCTGCCCATCCTTTTTGCTCCCTCCAATCCCAAATTACCAAGTTCAGGTTGCCTCATGAGTCATCAGATGAATGACCTCCTAGGATGTTAGATGTGGAAGAGGCTTTAGAAGCAAGAGGCAGCAGAACATAATAGAAAAAGCAAGGCAACCCTGCATAGGTGTAAAGCATGCTGTCTCTATTCATTCAAATCGTACCTTGGATGATGTGACCTTAGGCAACATCACTTAACCCCCATTGAGGCTCAATATCCTTATTTGTAAAATGAGACAAGTGAACTATATTGGCCTCTGAGACCCCTCTCAGCTTCAGATCTATTTTCTTATGATGTTTTATGGAGTCGAAAAAGACCTAGAATAGAATCCTGCCTCCTTCAAGCACTCACTAACTAGGAGTTAAAAGGCAAGTCACTTAATCTGGACTTTATTAAATAGTGATAGTAATAGTGTACTTCCCATTTCCCATTTTTGTGATAGGAGGAAAGTGGTTTATCAGCCTTCAAGCACAGTTTAAATGTTAGTTGTCCTTCAAAAAACATTTAGTAAGTAGCTACTTCATGCCACACACTATGCAAAGGGCTAGGGATACAAGTATAAAGAATGAAATAATTACTCCTCAAAAGGAGCATACATTCTAATGAGGGAGGCAAAAGTGCACTTGTAAAATATATGACATAAATGTAAAGTTAACTGTTATAAATATATACAAAGAAGTTAAATAAAGGTAGTTTGGGAGGGAAAATACTAACAGCTGGGGGTATCCAAGAAAGGTTTCACGCAAGAGGTGGTGCCTGGACTGCATCTTATAGAAAGAGAGAAACTCTCTGAGATACTGTTAAGGAAGGAATGCCTTCCAGGCATGGAGGACAGCCAGTACATGGACTGAATAGATGGACTGAAGGATGGATAGATAGACAGACAGAGAGATAGTGTATGGATGGATAGGTAGATAGATAGACGTACAGAAAGACAGCCAGAAAGGAAAGAAGGAAGGAAGGAAGGAAGGAAGGAAGGAAGGAAGGAAGGAAGGAAAAGAAAGAAAGAAAAAAAGAAAGAAAGATGGATGGATGAATGGATAGAGTAGAGAGGACAGAAAATAATCTAAAGGGGCAAGACATTACTAGCTGAGATGATCAAAAAAAGCCGCTTGCAGAAGGTGGGGGTTTGCTCTGACTCTTGAAGAAAATCAAGGAATCACACGAACTGATACAAACAAAAGAAAGCAGAACCAGGAAAACATTATACATAGTAACAGCAATATTGTACAATCACCAATGGTGATTGGCTTAGCTATTCTCAGACAACTCCAAAGGACTCATGATGAAAAATGCTATCTACTTCCAAAGGGGGAACTGATGGAGCTGAATGCAGATCAAAGCAAACTATTTTTCATTTTCTTTCTTTTTTGTGTGTTTGTTTTTTGTCTATTTTTTTCACAACATGACTAATATGGAATTGTGTTTTGCATAATTGCATAGGTATAACATTAAATTGCTCACTGTCTCAAGAAGGGAGTAGGGAAAGAGAATTTGAAACTCAAAAATTTTAAAAATCAGTATTAAAAATTTGTTTTTGCATGCAATTGGGAAAAATAAAATATTATTAAAGATTTTTTTAAAGAAAAGAAACCCAGAGTCAGAGATGACAGGGCAGAGCATTCCTGGCATGAGGGACAGTTACAGTACAAAGATCTGAATGAAGGTAAGTGAGAAAGTATTATTTTTGAGGTGAAGCAGCAATTAGATCAGTGTAACTGCTTTGCAAAATTCATGGAAAGAAATAAGGCAAGGTAGGAAAGGACTGGGTTATGGGAGATTTAAACACCAAACAAGAAAAATTTCTATTTGCTCCTTGAGAAATAATTCCCTCATTTAGCAAAGAAATAGCACACTCAGCTCAGTGATTTTGAAAAATCATAATGGGGGCAGCTAGGTGGTACAGTGGATAGAGCACCAGCCATAGAGTCAGGAGAACCTGAGTTTAAATATGACCTCAGACACTGGACACTATCTGTGTGATCCTGGACAAGTCACTTAATCCCTATTACCTTACAACAAAAAAGAAAGAAAGAAAAAAAGAAAAGAAAAATCGTTATGGCACCTGAGTGGAGGATGGATTGAAGTGGATGAGATTGGAAATAGAGCAGATAAAAGGCTATAAAAGTAGTCCAGTGTTCTTAAAAAATATTTTATAATCAGTCCTTTCATTATACAGATGAAAAAACTAAGGCTAATGATTGGTACAAGCTAGTTTCCTGACTCCCAAGATTCGTTCTTAGAGGCATTCCTTCATACAGGTAAAGCAATAGCTTGTTGCTGTAGGCAGGCAATCTAGTGCAGTGGAAAGAACCCTGACTCTGATTCAGAAGCCATGGGTTCGAATTCCATTTTGTGTTCTTACTATCAATACAACTCGAGGGCAGTCACTAAAACTGTTTCCTCTCTGTTAAGGAAAAAAAAAAAAAAGCCAAGGGTTGGTCTAGAGCCTTTCTGAAGTCTATTCCAGCTAAAGATCCAAGATCCTATGCTGCTGAATGTCCCTGTCACCATAGTAACCAATGACATCACAGAAACATCAGCCCAGGAGAAACTAGAGCAGCTCAAGTGGTTGCGGCTCTCTGGGTGTTGATCCTCATTGGCATCTGTGATGCAGAAACAGCAAATGAATATCTTGTTGGCTCATGTAAACTCACATCATTTCCTCCTCTCTGGGAAAGGCAATGATGCCCAGGAGGAGGGCTCTGCTTTGATCTATTGCCAGAGAAGATTTTGCATTTACTTCAGAATCACTAATGCTAGAAAGAATGCTGTTTGGAGAAACTCAGGGCCCTTGGTGGCCTCAATTCCGATATTTAAAATGATAGAGGTGTATCTTATGGAGCTTGGGGACACAGGAGCAAAAATGGAACTGCAAGGTCTGCTGATTCGCACCACAATTAATGCCAAAGTGGAGGAAGGGAAAGACAACTAACCTCCCTCCTTCTTTCCCCTCATGAAACAAAATGCTTTATACATGTACCTGAGCCCCTTCTTGCCTGTAAATTCTCTAGTGCAAGGATGGGGGCTTATTCTTCCTTTCTATTTCCTCACACCACCTGGCCCCTCTCCCCATCAGACTTCCACGTTTTCAGAGTGCATTCCTCACAATAGACCCGAGTCCTAGGTACTTCAAAGTATTGATTGGCTCCTGACATAGGGAGGAGAGTACTGGACTTCCCTGTCCCCAGCACTTGTCAGCTGTATGACCATGGATGAGATGATGAGCTTTTTTGAGTCTGGCTTCCTCATCAATAAGATAGCAATGACAATATCTCCATTCATAGTTTTGTTACAAAATTCAAATAAAATAACATATGAGAAGCTCTTTACAAATAACTGCCATGTATAAACCAATTATTATTGTTATTATAAAGAAGCTGAGTCACTCTAGCTGTGTGACTATAGGTAAGTCATTTTACCTCTCTGAGTTTTAGCTTTCTTATCTGAAAAACTGGGAGAAACAGCATGGCATAGTACAGAAAACGAGAATCTTAGAGTCAGGAAGACCTGGGTTCAAGTACTCTTCTTGATGTGTTCTAGTTGTGGGACTCTGGGAAAGCCATTTAAATTCTGTGTGCCCAATTGGCAAGGATGACAAAAGCTGGGAATAGTATCGGAGGGATTGTCAGAAGATAGACACACTTGCATTATTGGTGGAATTGTGAATCAGTACATTTTGGAAAGAAATTTGGAATTATGCAAATAAAGTGACTAAAATATCCATATTATTTGACCCAGAGACTTTATTCCTGGACTACCTCAAGTAGATAATTCATAAGAAGTAATTCTCCATAAATACCAATATATTAATAGTAGCACTTTTCATGATTGCAAAGAAGGGAAAACAAAGTGCATGCCCATTCATCAAAGAATAGCTTAACAAAATGCTACATAAACGTGATGGAATACTAATTTTAAGGAATTGTTATGTCATAAACACAGAAAAACACAGAAAGATTGACACATATTGATAGAGTGAAGTAAGCAGAGCCAAGAAAACAATATACACAATGATTTCAATAATGTAAAAATGAAGAATAATCACATACAACCATCAGAATTAAATGTAAAAGTAAATTATAAATTACAAATGTATAAATTATAAAGAATAGGAATGGCTCGAAAGAAGACATGTGAAGATACCCTTACCCTATGCCTTTATAGAGGTGAGAGTTATACTTTGTATATATGTGTTACTCATTGTTTATAAATTCAGACATTTTCCATGTATTAATCAGTTGTGCTGATTTTTTCCCCCTCTTTGTCTTTTTTGTCTTTAAAAACTGCTATTTATTTTATGGGAAGGCTTTTTGGTGAGGGAGGGGAATGATTTTAGGAAAATTATGGTCGTTAAAAAACAAAAGACATCAATAAAGATTTATTTTTTAAAAGAATGCATGAAAAAATTATCATAGGTTATATTATAAACAGAAAAACATATTTAAAATAATTATCAAAAATTTCTAAATGCTCCAGGAAGTCCTCTAGACTATAAATTATAACATCATAATACTGATAACTAACATTTATATTGTGCTTACTATGTGCCAGTTACTGCACTAGGCTGTTTTACAATTATAGTTATTTAATTCTCACTACAACCCTGGAGTGCATTCCTCCATCAAATACTTACAGATCAGGGCCTGCTTTTATTCTGATAATTGCCTAGACTTAAGAAATTGGTGAAGGAAAAACTAATGCAGATTAAAATTTAAAATGTGTCATAAGGACATTTTCTTTTTTTTCCCTGAGGCAATTGGGGTTAAGTGACTTGCCTAGGGTCACACAGTGAGGAAGGGTTAAGAATCTGAGTCTATATTTGAACTCAGGTCTTCCTGACTTCAGGGCTGGTGCTCTATCTACTGCGCCACCTAGCTGCTTCTCATGAGGATATTTTCCTCCAGAGAGTTGGTTGTTAAACATTTACAAAAACACTGTTGAACACAGCTAGAGTTAAAGGTCTGTGTCTGAGAAACACAAAAAAATGTCCAAGAGTTTGGAAACACTTGGCTTCCCTAAGAAGTGTTGAAATGGATGGTTTTAGAGAAAATTAAAAAGATCTGAATTGATGCAGAGTGAAGTGAGCAGAACAATGACAATTTCTATAACTAAGATATTGTAAAGAAAAATAACTTTCAAAGACTTAATAATTATAAGCAGAATGACTAATCAAAAGACCAAGGATAAACAAGGAATGTTACATCCTGACAGAGAATTGGTGGAATAAATATGTATGATGCATATTTATTTTTGGACATGGCCAATGTGGAATTTTTTTGCTTGACTATTCATATCTATAACAATGGATTTTTGGGGTACGTGTTTTCCCTTTTTTTCTTTCCATTTTGTTGAGTGCTGGAGAACAATGAGAGTGAGACAAAATAAAAGCTTCTTAGTTGAAAAAATAAAACAAAATAAACACTTGACTGGGTAAAACCATGGTCAGGCCCTGAAATCACTTTCAACTAAATGGTTGTTTCCATTCTTTGGAGAAAAATACTATATTAACTGAATAATGTTATTATTTAAATCCACAGTTGAATTTATTAAGTAGTAAATGCTGACCTTGCTTATTAAGTTAAAACAGCTGGACTGTTGTTTTTGGTTTTTTTAACCATAATAAGCAATTTAATGTAGAGGTAATTTCTTGAGTTGCTGATTTTTCTATTTTGTTTCTGGAAATATTGGTTTTGATTTTTTTTAAAGCTCAGGTAGATACAAGGCCCTAAAAGAGAAAAAGCATGTGTGGGCAGAGGAGGGAGTGGAGATTTGTGAAAAAGAATGCTGCCTGATTGTTCCCTGTGATTTTACCAACAAAAAAACTAATGGTTAATGTTCATGACTAGAAGTTGTTTTTACCCTTATCTTTTGGTTAAAATGTTTTTTAAAGTAACCCTTTATTTTATGAAATAAAGGGAAATAATTTCACACCCATAGCAAATTA
The DNA here is from genome assembly GCA_023553655.1 of Myrmecobius fasciatus. NCBI lineage: Eukaryota > Metazoa > Chordata > Mammalia > Dasyuromorphia > Myrmecobiidae > Myrmecobius > Myrmecobius fasciatus. The sequence continues at coordinate 1,055 of JAJPUD010020441.1, read as the reverse complement.
TGAAAAAATAAAACATTTCTATGTTCATACACTGCCATACTGAAAATCATTTAAAATGGATCTATGATATTGGAGTCAAGGACAAACCAGGAAAGTGTTTTTAACAAACATGAGTACAAACAAAAACCTTTTTCTGACTAAAAACAGCCCTTTTGCAATTTCCTTCTGCCTACTGTCTGCAATGGCAAGAAGCTTTTGTCACTGAGGGGAAGAGGTATTAGGAAGCAGCCAGAAATCAAAGAGTCTCAGAGCTGGAAATTACCTCAGAGGACATCAAGTCTAGTCCTGGACAGGAATCCCTTCTGTGGAAATACTGGCAAATGGTCATCCAGGTTCTGGATTCAAGGCTCATTGTAGGGAACACCCCATTGAGTTGTGTATAATTGGCTACACTTGATTGGAGGAAATTTAAGTGAATCCTGCTTTAGAAATAGAATATCCTGGGGAAATGCCCTAATCTCTCTGACATTTAGTTTGCTCATCTCTAAAATGACTGGAGTCAGGAATACTTGAGTTCAAATCCAGTCTCAGACTGTGTTCTAACTATGAGCATATCACTTAATACTGATTGCCTCAGTTTCCTCATCTGTAAAATGAGAAAAAGAAGAAAACAATGAAATAGTTTGGTATTTTTGCCAAGAAAACCCAAAATAGAATCATGAAGAGTAGGGCATGACTAAACAAACACAAAATGGAGACTATACTAGAACCTATTTTACATTGATCAAGTGAGATAGTGAAAACAAAGTACTGTGTAAACCTTAAAATAGTATATAAAATGGAAGCTCATTTTATTACTCAGTTCAGAATAATTGATAGAGCAAAGGATTGGGATGAGGGAAGCAGGGGGCACCTTCCCAAAGAGTGGAAGGACTATTCCTTGAACATATGGAGAGTTTTCCTATTGCATGCCCTCCTAGAGGACGCAACGTGGTACAATGGATAATCAAAACTTGCCTCAAATAGTAGCTGGGGACCCTTGCAAAGTGCCTTATACTATGTTTCAGTTTTCTCATTTGCAAAATAGGGATGATGATAATAACAGTAATAATATA
>JAJPUD010020440.1:0-10683 GCA_023553655.1 Myrmecobius fasciatus | reverse complement strand
TCAGTGAATTGTTGTCTTTTTCCAATTCACCAATTTTGTTTTTCAGTTCACCATTTTTATTTTCCAGTGAATTGATGATTTTTTCCAATTCACCATTTTTGTTTTTCAATGAACTGTTTTCTTTTTCCAATTCACCAGTCCTATTTTCCAGTTTTTGATATTTCTGTTGCCCTGATCTCAATTTATTTCCCCATTCTTCTTCTAGCTCTCTTTTGAGATTCTTAATGCAATCTTCCAGGTAAGCCTTCTGAAAGGGAGACCAACTTAAGTCTGCCTTTGTGGCTTCATCTGGGATTGTTTTCATAATGTCAGGATCTGGGGACTGTTCTATTTTTTCTCCGTAAAAGCTTTCTATGGTGAGAGCTCTCTTCTGCTTCTTGCTCATGATTTAAAGTTGAGATATTGGTCAAAAGCAGAGAATACTGCAACAGTTTGTATTTGCCCTGGGGCAGTTTGCCGAGTTGACTTCTGGTCTGAGGCTGGTCGGGCTAGATTCGCACTAGGACCACGTTTTCAGCTGCTCTCGATCCACCCTTTTCCAAAGGCAGATCTGCCAAAGCACCTGCCCGCAAGCAGAGCAAAGTGGCCCAGGCGTCTCCCAGGGGCTTTTTGGGTGCCTTAAATCCGCCCCTCTATCGCAGCCCTGACTTCCGCCCCGGCTGGAGTCTGATGGCGACCAGGGGCCGATTTCCCCTGAGGCTAACCTTCTCTGGAGTTCTTTCAAGGTAGATTTTTGATAGAAGTGTGTTGTAGTCCAAATGTTTGGCAGAGCCTTCACTCAGAAACCATTTCGAAGGCTCACTTTGTCTGGGTCTGAGGGAAGGTCCCAAAGGAGTTCACAGAGAAAGCTGTCTGCAGTTTGCCATCTTTGCTCCGCCCCCTCACTTTATACTTATTTTTAAAGGATTTTTTAAAATACAAATGGTTTTTATATCTAAGTACAACTACATAGGTAAAAATTGTTTCTACATCTATTATGATAAACATATGGTTTTGGTTGTTTTTATTTTTACATGATTAATTGTGTTGTTTATTTTTTGAATGTTTAACCACCCTTGCATTCCTGCTATAAATCCAACCTAGTCAAAATAAAAAATTTCTTGAATAAATTGCTCTAGGCTTTTTGCCAGGATTTTATTTAAACATTTTAATTTAATATTCATTAATGACATTGGTCTATTGTTCTCTTTTAAAAATGTATCCTTCTATGGTATAAGCATTTAAACTATATTTGTCTTTCCAAGGGGGCTTATTAGAATGATTCAGAATTTTTTTTAATTTCAAAAATATAGATATTAATTATGCTTTTAAAGTTTCATAGAATTCTTCTATAATTTTATCAGGACTATGAGGTTGTCTTTTCCATGACCTCATACTTTGGTACTGCCTTTACAAGTAATTCCTTTTCAAGATTAGATAATTTAGCATCTCTATTGACTATTCCATTTGCATGTGTGGATGTATGAGTATGTGTGAGTGTATGTATGTGCGTGTGTGCATATTAAAAAGGCAATTCCTTATTTCTTTTTGTGTACTCAGTTGTTGTCATGTACATTCTGATTTTTTAAAATTTCTTCTGTTTTATTATGATTTTATCTTCTTCATTTGGTATTCTATTGACTTGATTTTCTGCCTTCTCATTTTTATTCTATATTTGTATTCACCTTGGTGAGTTTGAATGTTATTTTTTTGTTGTTGCTATTCTTTTCTTTTTTCTTGAAAAATTTTGACTTTTTTTTCTGGTCTTCATTTTTTTGCTTCTTTTAAAAGCATTTCCCCTCCCTCCTCTGAACCATTGTAATAGTTTCTGGTGGGCGTTCCATAATTATTTATAGTTACATCACAGAAGTTATTGCATTTCTTCTGTTTCTCAGGAATTTTCACTTTCCCTTCCTCATTGTTTATAAGTTTGGGATAATAAAAAGGGGTTTATCTCAATCTAATTTCTCTTTCTCTCTCTGTCTCTCTGTCTCTATCTCTTAAAAGAAGTATTTCATCTTTTAGTCATTGTTTGTCTTTTTCTTTTTTTTCTCTTTTCTTTCTTCCCACTTCTTTGCTTTATTTTATTATGATTTTATTTAGTATTTTATTTCCCCCCAGTTATATATAAAAACAATTTTTAACATTTGTTTTTAAATTTTGGAGATCCAAATTCTCTCCTTTCCAACACTTCTACCAAAAGGTGAGCAATTTGATATAGATTATACATGTATACTCATGAAAAACATTTCCATAATAGTTATGTTGTGAAAGAAAACATAGACACCTCTAAAAAAAAACCCAAACCCTTAAGAAAAATAAATTTAAGTAAAGGTATGAATCAATATTTACCCTGTAATTATAAGTATCCTTGCTCCACTGTGGTTGTAAGTTCTGGTATACTAGTGCTCCTCCTCATCCTGGCATGCCAGTCTTGACTGTGACCCAGACCTGAGCATGGGAAAAGCAACAGAGTTCTGACTCAGTACTAGCAAAGAGACTGCTGTAATCTCCTTCAGACCAGTTGTTCAACTTCTTTCTCTCCCATCTTTGTGCTGAGAACTCTGGGAGTCACCACTGTGGCTTCTGATTTAGTGGCTTCCAAGGCCTGCTCCTGATTTGCTGGTGGCTGTGCTGTACTAGTGCAGCCTGTGTTGGACTGAGCTCCACTGTCACCCAAGTGTGACAAACCTTTCCTGCTGACATTTTAAGTTGTTTTTTTTTTTTTTTTTTGGTGGGGGGAGGGCATCTATGGGTTGAGAGGTCTTGAAACTACTACTGCTGCCACTGATTTAGTCATCCTGAGCCTTGATCCCATTTTTCTGGGCTCCCCTCTCACCTTGGTGTGACAGACCTTTTCTGCTGACCTTCTAATTTGTTTTGGGGTAGAAATTTGTTGCACTCTGTCTTTTTGTGCATTCTTCTGCCCTACCATTTGTTTAGAGTCATTATTTAAAGGCATTTGGAGTCGTTTGAGGGAGAACTCAAGAAGTCACTGTTTACTTCATCATCTTAGCTCAGTCTCCTATTCTTTTGCTCATTTTGTGTATTTTTTTTCCAAATTGGGGATTTCTGAGTTGAATCTATAATTATTCCTAGTCTTCTTGTTGGTAGCTCTTTCTCTTCTAAGTAAGAATATGTTTTAAAAATTAAACACTCTCCACTCCTCTATACCTCCCAAAACATAGTCATGTATTTTCTCCTATCTAGACCATGCTAACTAAAAAAAAAAAAAAAAAAAAAAGAATCCCTCCAGTCAAGGGGTGCAAATTGTATCTAATAGATTTAGTGCTAATGAGTAACTGTGACAGATACTACTATAGCTGTGTTTATACATGACCTCTCACTTAGTCTTCTTGCCACAAAATCCTTCTATTTTGTTTCAGATTGTGCCATATTAGCTTCATAGCCACCTGCTTTCTCCTGTGTAAACCACCTGGTAGGTAAATTATAAAGATGTTGTAGAAGTATGCAACTAATTCATTTTGGAGGAGGGGGAAGGAGAAAACTGAAGGATAAAACAGACACTTACCTCCACAAGATATTCAAGGTAGAGGTTCAATGCAATAAGTATAAAGTCTCTCTTTCTATAAAGAATAAAGTACAAGTTGCAGACAATGGGCCAGGTATGAGAACTCCTATTATATATGGGGAAATAGCTTCTGAAAGAAATGTTTCTTTTCCTCTCTTTTTGGTTGTTTTTGTTACTTTGTTTCATGCTTTTTCAGGGTGGAAGATAGTAAGGGTAGAATCTAGATTTAGATTAATCCTCATACTACTTTATCTTGCTAGAAGATCCTCCATTTCTAGAAGAAAGTGGCTAGGGAAAAAAGCATTAAATTTTGTCCAAAGGCATATTTTATGGTTTTTTTGTTAGTTTCTTTGTTTGGTTGGGTTTTTTTCTCTTCACTAATTTGGACTGATAAAGGTTAAGTAGATGCTTAATTCTTATGGAGCAACAGTAATCCTATAATCCTTTCAGCCATTTTATTTGCAAATTTTATTTCCCCCTTTCTGCACTGATGTCTGCAAGAAATAGGAAAGAAGTTCTTTGGACAAAACTGAGAACTCAAATTAAAATTAGTTAGCAAATAGTTATTCACACAATAGGGTCAATATTAAGAAGTACAAATGTTATTTACCAGAGGTTTTGTTTTTTGTTTTTGTTTTTACCACTGTGGAGAGTAGAAAGAATTGATTTGATTTCTGGAAAAGATTAATAGAAGTGGTAGTTTGTGGTGGTTGTTAGTGGGGTAAATATTGGCAATGGATTTTGAAATAAAATTACACTGAGGAATGTTTCCAAAGATACTGCAGGTTAAGATTTTGAAGTATCTCAAGGGGATTTAATTTCATTATACCCACTGATGACAGTGAGAACTGAGCAGATACAAGTTTGTATGCTCCTTGGAAGCTTGCCTGCTCCTGTTCTAGTTTTGCCTTGGGAGTAGCACTTTCACATTTGTGTTCACTAGATGTTTTTTCTTTCTCTCCCACAATCAAATAAAATACTATTGATTATGTGGTGTTAAGATAGTAATAGCAAAATATTGCCAAAGATCAACTTTTCATACTTGCCACCCTTAATAATCAGTGCTAACAGGCAGCAAGAGAATAAGTTCACCTCACTTCATGAATATTTAGTTTTAGCCTAAACCTGGGATTTTATTTTTGCAAGGAGCTTTCAGATGAGGCTGACTCTTCTAGCAACACAGATTGGCAAATGACCCTTTAAGTCAAAATCTTTGAGAGATATTTAGGGTACTAATAGAGATAAGTTAATAAAGTTGATAGCTTTGTATAAGCACTTTAAAAGTTCAGTTTCCTTTTTTGAATTATCACAAAACCCCTGTGAGATAAGGACTACATATATTGCTATTTTTGTTTCATAAATGATGAATTTGAGGCTTGCAGGTAATCTTGAAGTTTGAGAGGTTCTGAGTCCATTCTGTGGAGTTGATTGGAATGAAGAAAAGTTTCTTCCTTAGATAAGATGACCATTAATGGAAGACGTGAAACAGAATAGATAGTGAAAATCTGAGGTGAAATGTAGAATGTGTCTATTCAATATGTTTGGGATATTCAGGCCCTCATCTTAATAATAAATACTTCAGAGGCATCTCAAGGTATAGAACAAAGGCTTTATTCAGAAACTCATGAGTACCGGGCAGTCTCACAATGGATCAAATAAGTAGTCCAGAGTTGGGAGAGCTGCCATCCGGTACATCCCTGGGAACTTTATACAGTCCAGAACAAAGAAAGTCCCAAGCCCACCCCTCTTTTCCTTTCCATACATTCTAATTGGTTATATATGCTTTACTTTCCTTATTTAGGGATTGGAATGTTGACAATTTATGAGACTACTTTCTACTTTCCCTCCCACCCCAAAAACGGGAATTTAGACCCTCAGGCTTTATCTAATTTAGTCTATAGTCCTGAGAGATCTTCACTCCAATTGTCACACTCAAATAGACCAACAAACTGTCACATTCCAATGTACATGATTCAACCTCTCAACAAATACTGTAAAAGCAATTATAACTGATTAAATCCGATTTTGTTTGTCATTGTGCAATATCAAAATATGTCTAAAATGATTGTATATGTATAATCTATATCAGATGACTTGCTGCTTTGGGTGGGGGGACAGTGAAAGGAGAAAAGGAGAACAAATCTTACAAAATCTTACAAAAATATAAGTTGGAAGCTATTTTTGCATGAATTGCAAAAAAAAATGCTATTAATATTAAGTGGAAAAATGTTTGTCATTGTGTGCTTGTAAGAGTCTTATGCATTTTAGATTTTTATGGTATGCAGGAAATAAATACTTCTCCCTTATTCTATTCTTATTGTACATTGAATATCTTTTGCTCAATTTTGGGGGAATACTTTAGAGATGAACCACCACCTAAAGTATTACCAAGTTTTTCCTGGGCTTGTGCACATAATAAGCCAAAGAGTGAGAGAAAAGGAATCTTGACTTTTCACATTAGAGGTGGCACTCCCTATGATTGAACCTGGTCTGGCTACATATTTAGATCTAGAGCAGATGGAATTCTTAGTGGAAAGGAAGTGGGTAAAATATTCTACTCCTTTGGGTGTTCCATTAATTTCAGAAGTATAAAAGAGAAAGAGCAGTTTACATACAACAAAACATCTTTGAATGAAGAATCACTCATTTTCCAGAACTTTTATTATTTCTCTAAATTTTTTATACTAGAACAGTATATATTTTATATTAGAATAGCATATAAACATCTTTGATTAAAATATACTTTATAGCATAAGCATATAGGAACTGCTGTCTTTAAAAAATTAACAGACTGATGTGGGCTAAAGCAGAAACAAGGGGCTTACAGAAATATAAGGTGATAAGAATTTAGAATGTAACCAAAAATGAATTATATTCCTTTACCAAAACATTTGATTGTAATGGTGGCTATCCAAAGAATACCCACTATCCCAAATGAGTTCACTTCTGTTGGCAAAATGGCTTTGACTTAATAGAGTAAAAATAGACCTAATAGGATATGCATTTAGTAAAAAACCTCTCCATTAGTCTCCCCTGTCTTTTTCTTTGTTTATTAGTTATCTAGTTTTATCTTAGTGTACACGTAGAAGGTTGATTAAAAACAAAGAAAACCAGAACTGGACAAGACTACATATATCATCTAGCTCAATATGTTTATTTTATAGATAAGGAACTATTAACTTTTTTATTTTGGAATTTCTTTTATTTTATGTTACTATATGTATTTAATACTTGCTATGCAGCTTGAAACTTTTATCTAGAAAAGAAAGTCAAGCTTCAACCCAATTTTGTTTTCTACATCATCCAATCCCACTTTAGGACACATTTTACCTTCCACTGCTTGCCTTATATATTATTGACCACATCTAAATTCTGGCATTTGTTCATAGTGACCATATTATGACTTTATGCCATTACATTAGATATTTTATGTTATATTGTTGCTTTTCATTTTTCTACTATAGTCATTTTCTCTGAGCCCTTACCTTCTGGTCTCTTCCTTATAACAAAGAAAAACATTTAAACAAATCCAAGTGCTACATTGAACACATTGGGTACATTTCCCATATAGTGTCCTCACTGATCTTCCAGTAGGAAAATTAAGCCTAATGATTTGTTCTTCAGGACTGTTCATTACATATTAGAATTCAGCTAATTTTTTATATTGTTATTGTTTCCATTATTGTAAGCTTGTGTATATCATTTTCTTGAGTATGTTTTCTTTTCCTATTTCTTTTCATACAAGTTCTCCACATTCCATTAACATTAAAAGTTTATGTCTATGAGGTACCAGAAATTGAGCTAAGTGCTAGGATTACAAAGAAAAGCAAAAACTAATCCCTGCCCTCAAGAAGCCCACAATCTAGTACCCTCACTTTTGTGCATGAATTTGCTTTAGTGGCAACAACTATTGATAGTATCCCATTAAGAAAATTTCTATTACTCCCTTCCCCAAAAATTATCATCAAAAAATATCTCTCCATTGAGTATATGTTATAAGTATTATTCTGTACCCATATTCTAATTTTGCGTGACTTTTTTTTTTTTTAAAGAATCTATATCTCTATAAAGGGTCAGAGGTGTTACCTAAATTTCTAATTATTTTCATCATTTATTTCACTCTTGAAAATCTTCATTCTACAATTCAAATAGTCCACTATAAAGCTCATTTCCCCTTCATTTTTCTCATGTGCAGTATTTGATACTTCTGAACCATCATGTTGAACCTTTTTTATTTTTCATTTGCTTCCCCAAATAGTCCAACACAATGAACAGCAGGAGTCACATAAATACTAAGCCTTCTGTCAGGCCAAATGTTCTCTTGACTTTCAAAAGCCCACTGAATTTATCATGATGCTTTTTGCAACTAGATGTGATTACAATTTTAGAAATTGCCTAAGCACTTTCAACCTTTGGACCACATCTTCATGATAACATGAGATCCAGGAGGACTATTCATGCAATTTGCATTCTCAAAACAAGACCTAGAGCATTTTGTATATACAATAAATATAACAAATGCTTAAATTACTTTTCTTAAGCCTGTATAAATGTAGTGTAGGGGAAAGAGAATCATATCTGGAAAAATTGCTGTTTTTCCTTTTTTCTCAAAGAGGATCATAACATCAGGGAGTTGATGTTATGAGATGCAAGTGAATTGGATTGAAGTGAGGGAATGATTATGCAAAGTCACCAGCCTCACTTTTTCCTCAAGAGCATCTGGATCTGTGGAGGTGGAACCAAGAGGATGGAAAAAAGACTGGAACTTGCTGAAGCTTTACCCCCTAACTGCTACCAAATTCCTTTAAATAATGACTCTAACAAAATTTCAGAACATCAGAACACCCCAAAAGATGGAGTAGAACATTTTCCAGCTGAAAGTAATTTAGAAGGTTAGCAGAAAAAGTCTATGACACCAAGGTGAGAGTCCAGTATTCAGTTCCAGTGAAGGCCATGGCAACACAGCCCCAGATATCCTAGACCTGGCCCCAGTCAGCCTCTGAAGCAGTGGCAATACTGGCGGCTTCCAGATGTCTCAGCTCAGAGACACAAAAGAGAGCTTCAAAGGTCAGCAGAAAAGTTATGTGAAACTAGGATGGGAGAATAGCCCACAATCCCAGCTCAGGCCATGCCAGTTCAGGCCCACCCCAAACCTTGGCTCAGGCCCCAGACCCAGCCCCTGGCTTGGACTCCAACTCTGACATGGATGCTAGTGTCAGCTAGGTGGGACCTGAATCAGCAGCAGTGATAGAGGCTTCTGTATCTCGCAGTCCAAGGACACCAGGGAGAACTTGGTAGATCAGCAGAGAAGGAGTTCATTGTGCAGAGGGAGTCCAACCTTGGCCAGCACAGTTCTGGTCCCAACCCTGGCAACCCCAGTGTCAGCAAAGCAGGACTCTGCTGCTTTAGCAAACTAGATCTTACAGCTATAGTTGGGCAGGAACATATCTAACAGTTCCAGGGGGGAAAAAAGTGATTTTGGTCAGGTTCCTAGAAGGGTCTCTGAAAACAACTGCACAAAACCTCTGAAGGTTGGGACAGTTCACCCTCCACCCTTGAAACAGAGCCCTACTTTATCAAAAAGTTAGGAGCAGAGTAATAGGCTAGGAAGATGATCAGACAATGGAAAAAGTTTCTGATCACTGAAAGTTATTGTGATGACAAGAAAGATCAAAACACAAATTTAGAAGATGACATCAAAGTCAAAGCTCTTACATCCAAAGACTACAAGAAAAATAAGAATTAGACTCAGGCCATAGAAGAACTCAAAAGGGAGTTTGAAAAGTAGGAAAAGAATCGAATGGTGCAAAAGGAAATATAAAAAGCTAATGAGGAGAAGAGTGACTTAAAAAGCAAAAATTGGCCAATTGGGAAAAGGGTACAAAAACTCACTGAGGAAAATAATTCCCTTTTTTTTTTTTTTAAGAGTGAGAATGTTGTGTTGTGATTCACATTTAATTCCCACTGTCCTCTCTCTGGGTGTAGATGGCTCTCTTCATCACAAGATCATTGGAACTGGCATCAGTCCTCTCACTGTTGGGGTCACGTTCATCAGAATTGATCATTGTATAATATTAATGTTTCTGTGTAAAATGTTCTCCTGGTTCTGCTCATTTCACTTAGCATCAGTTCATGTAAGTCTCTCCAGGCCTCTCTAAAATCATCCTCTTTAAAATCATCCTCTTGATCATTTCTTATAAAACAATAATATTCCATAACATTCATATATGATAACTTATTCAGCCCTTCTCCAACTGATAGGCATCCACTAAATTTCCAGTTTTTTTGCTACTGTAAAAAGGACTGCCACAAACATTTTGGCACGTGGATCTCTTTCCTGAGGAAAATAATTCCTTAAAAACAGAAATGAGTAAATGGAAGTTAATAACTTTATGAGAAATAAAGATATATATATAATAAAGCAAAAACAAAAAAAAGAAAAAAAAACCAAGAAATATGAAATATTTCATTGGAAAAACACTGACCTGGAAAATAAATCGAGGAGAAATAATTTAAAATTTATTGGTCTGTTTAAAAGTCATGATAAAAAAAGACCCTGGAAATCATTTTTCAAGAAATTATCAAGAAAAGCTCTTTTGATATTGATTACAAGAGGGTAAAATAGAAATTGAAAGAATCCACTGATCACTTCCTGAAAGAGACCCCTAAATGAAAGCTCCCAGGAATATTATAACCAAATTCTGGAACTCCCAGGTCAAGGAGAAAATTTTTCTAGGATTCAGAAAGAAACAATTCAAGTACAGTGGAGCTATAGTCAGGATAACACAAGATTTAGCAACTTCTACATTACAGGACTGGAGGACTTGGAATATTCTGGATGGACAGCAATGGAATTTGGATTACAACCAAGAATTACCTGCCCAGCAAAACTAATTATAATCCTTCAGAGGATAAGGTAGTCATTCAATGAAATAGAGGATTTTCAAGCATTCATGATGAAAAGACCACAGCTGGGGGGGCGGAGCCAAGATGGCAAACTGCAGACAGCATTCTCTGTGAACTCCTGGGACCTTCCCTCAGACCCAGACAAAGTGAGCCTTCGAACTGGTTTTGGAGTGAGGGCTCCGCCAAACATTTGGACTACAACGCACTTCTACCAAAAATCTACCTTGAAAGAACTCCAGAGAAGGTTAGCCTCAGGGGAAATTGGC
>JAJPUD010020439.1:0-24716 GCA_023553655.1 Myrmecobius fasciatus | reverse complement strand
GAGGTATTTCATATTTTCTTCTATTTCTTCATTTTTTTGGTTTTTGTTTAACTGATTCTTGAAGTCTTACGAGTCATTCACTTCCATTTGTTCAATTCTAATTTTTTAGTGTATTATTTTCTTGCGTTACCTTTTTTTTTTTTTTAGCTCCTTTTGTATTTGGCCAATTGAATTGTTTTTTTCATTGCATTTTTTTTTTATTTCCCAAATTTTGTTTTCAATGGGTATCTTTTTTTTTTTTTGCTGAGGCAATTGGCATTAAGTGACTTACCCAGGGTCACACAGCTAGGAAGTGTTAAGTGTCTGAGGATAGATTTGAACTTGGGTCCTCTTGACTTCAGGGCTGTTGCTCCATCCACTGTGCCACCTACCTGCCCCAATTGGTATCTTTTTCATATCTATTTTTAAGTAATTATATGTTTTTTCCATTTTATTAAATCTATTTTGTAGGGAGTTATATGCTTTTCCTACCCCTTCTTTCAAAGATCTCATTTCCTTTCCCCATTTTTCTTCTAACTCTTTTTTGAGATCCTTTATGCAATCTTCCAAGAAAGCCTTGTTAAATGTGAACCAGCTTATATCTCCCTTTGGGGCTTCATCTGGAGTTGATTTGCCTTTAGGAACCTCAGGATTTGAGGTCTGTTCTTCTCTATCTCCACAAAAATTGTCCAGAATGAGAGTTGTTCCTGGGTTTTTGCTCATTATTTTAAGTCTTGAAGTCTGCTCTTATCGAAAAGGAGCAACAGCTTCTTTAGTTTGCCCTGGGGCAATTTTGCTGATTGACTTCCAGTACTGGCTAATAGTGGCTAGATCCCTTGGTCTTTGGGCAGCTCACTGATTTACAATTTGCCTTTTGTAGCAAATCTGCCAAACCACCTGCTTCTAAGCAGGACAAAAGAGCCCAAGAGGCTCATAGAAGATTCCCAGGTATGTGGAAGCTGCAACGCTCTGATTCCCTGCCTGAGCTTCTTGCCCCAGTCTCCCAGTGCTGCAATCTGGGCTTATCAGACTGTCCCCCTATCCATTTGAAACAGACCTGTTCTGAAGTTCTTCTTCTGGAAATGTGTTCTATTCCAAATATTTGTGGACTTTTTGACTCCAAAACCAGTTTAGAGGCTTAATCTACTGTTGTTTTGAGAGAAAGTCAGAGGAGGTCACAGAAAGTCGTATCTGCTCTCTACCATCTTGGCTAATCTGCAATGAGATTTTTCAAATTTCTAACATCTTTTATAATCTATATTATCAAGTGTTTAGATTCTTTAAAGATAACCCATTTCTGCTATATTTTTGATTGTTTTGAATTGCCATCATAAACCTATTAGCTTTTATTAGTAAATCTAGAGTTGGCAGCCATTTGTAGGACTTTTAAAAAGTTTCTGGTTGAATTCATGTGGATGGTTCCCATAAAGGGTTTTAGATTCTACTCTTGGATCTCAGCTCTTTCACAGACTCCATCTTGAGGTAAACACTTTTGGCAATTCCAGAAACACAGACATTACCAACTTTTACAACTGATTTAATAGAGTGATATCTATCTCTCAAAACAAACTTTTTTTTTGTAGGCTTTAAACTCTTTTTTATGGTCCCTTAGGTGATGATGATAGCATTCCATTATTTTTTACAGAGTAAAATAGAAATTACTTAAATTTGTCCACATTAAAATAGAATTAAAATATACTACAATTTGTTAATAATATACTAAGTTCTCAAATAAATACATTTATATTCCAGTTTTATATTGTAGATTGTTATAGAAAAGAAGCAAAATGAATTGAAGGCAAGAAATTGGGAGAGTCTAATTTTCTGGCCTATTGATTTATCTAAGAAGAATGTTACCTGTTATTGGACTTATGATCATTTAAAGTCAAATTGAGAATGGGGTCCTGTTTGTTACCCATTCTTGGATGAGTCTTGATATAGGTCTTAACCCTAAACAGACTACAGTATGTTCACATATATTTCAAGAATTTGTGATTTCTCCAATGTAGGTATGTCTTCAATCAATACCAATGTATGGCAATTGCTCTTTTCCTTAGTAAATGATTTTTTTAAATTGTCCTGAAAAAATCACCCCTATCAATTCACTAACATTTTGATTGATGTTACACTTCTCTGAAATGAGTTGGTTTGGTTTTTTTCTCTTATTTAGTAGGATGAATGTACCAGAGTTTATATTCCCTAAGCAGAGCCATTGAGAATCCACATTTATGTTCCTATTATGGTAGGTCATTAGAATAGAACCTGAGTTAAGAGAAGATGTATATGAAAAGAAAAATACAAGATAATATTTGAAGGTGGGCATGAATAGAACATTGTGGGAGCAGAGTTAAGAACGGTTAACATTAGAAAAATTGGCTAAGTACACTTAAAGGTAAAATTTAATGAAAAATTGGACAAGGATAAAGAGAGGAGGACATTGATGAAGTTCATGTTACCAATATTGCCTAGAAAAATACCTTTTATTCAAAAGATGATGCAGTAATGCTTGGATGTGAAGAAAAAACAACTCACTGCAATGATCTTATTTAAAAACATTTTCTTATTAGTTTGCAATAACAATCAGAATCTACTATGTGTCATGCACTGAACTAGATACTAGAGCCATATTATAATGCTTTAAAACTTTGGACATCTAAAAAGATTATGGATTCATTTTGGATATTCTTAATTTATGATTTTAATCCAAAAACAAAGAGCAAACATAGGTCATTCATTTAAGATCTTAATTCAAAAACGTTGGGCAAAATAAAGAAAAAGAATGAGAAAAACTGTCACCACATTTAAAAAAAGAAATGACACCCATGTGATGGTGTTTTTTTCTCAGAATAATTTTTCTTTTTTATAAGCAAAATCAAAACTAAGAATCAGTAAAAAGGAGAAAATCTCATTATTTCCATGGGGATTTTTAATGTTTAAATATGAATCCATTGAGTCTCTGTTCATTACTGTATGGTGTTACCATTTTATAATTTAATCCAAGATCTAATTATGATACATAGGAGGTCATTAAAATATGTATTAGCTTAATAAACTTAACTAGCATGACTCCTGCTGGACCAAATTTAATAGAAAAATCTTCATTTCCCTGCAGGGCCTTTCATTCTTTACTTTGGGCATTCAGTAGTTTTGAATGTGGGTTATTATTATTTATATTTTACAAAGAGCTTGGACTGGGTCATGCAGGTTCCCTGGGAGCTTGCAAATTAAAGGACAAGTGGTGCCCAGAGGGGAGATATCATCAGGAGAAAAGATAAGTTTGTTGGAGTTAGAAGGCTTAGTCTAAGCAAGTTTACAGTTAGATATTTTGTGTACTTGAAAATGTTAAGAAAGACCAAAATTTGCTCATTATTTGGATCATTCCATTTATAACCTGATTGTTGTGAAAAAAAATAAAAAAAATTTGTAAAAAGCAACAATGGAAAAATATCAATCAAGAGTATAGCCTATGGAGTGGAGAGGATATATAGGCATAAAAGAATGCTTGAGTATGATATGGAAAGTGGGAAGTTATTAGCTTTTGATAAGAGAACAAAAATTCCATCACTTTATTAAAGACATTGAAGGTAGAGTTCCATTCAATATGCCACTGACTATGTGCCATGTATGTATCCTTCTTGTTTCTAGGGAGGTTACACTATTCTATTGAAACCAAAGAAATAGGAAACATGAAGGACAAATAACATTGTCTGCCCCCTTGTATGTCAAAATCCCAGTTTGTACTTATGTCTGTCATGTGAAGATGACCCTGGCTACTTTAGGGATATGCAAACAGAATACAATCTTTGGAAGGTGCTAAAAACCAGATTACATGGATGAAAATGGATTATATGGGCCTTGAGAATATGGAGAGGCTTATCACTAGAAGGTCAGTTACTCATATTTAGCCTTAGTATTAATGAAGATTCTTTAGTAAGAGGCAGATGGGATACATTGTTAGCTTATGTCATTGGAGGGAGTGAGCACTGATAGAGATGACATCATGGGTCCCTGAAGTATTGAGTAGAAAACAGAAATATATATATATATATATATATATATATATATACATATATATATGTATGCATATATACATATATATATACACATGCACTTATATGCACACACACACATATATATATATAAATATAAAATGGAATTAGAATTCAAGAATGCTAATAGATTTAGAATTTATTTTTTGTCTTTATATAACAGTTCTTTCCTGTTTTCCTTTGTGACAAGGGAAAAATAATTAAAATGCAACAAAAAATCCCAAACATTGGATTTTAAAAATAATTTTTAGAAGGGAGTTTAGGACTTTCACTATATTTCTTCATATCTTCATAATGCAGTTCTAACTAATAAAAGAGATTAAAGCTTTTGAGGGTTTCTCCTTTTCTGGTATTTGTCCCCTGCCTCTTTTTTGCTCATTTTCCAGAAAATACGTTACACAAGTAGCTCTCCCAAGATGATGCTTTTAGTTGCCTAGAAATTATTTTCCTGTTGACTGATCAGGTGAAAAAAATGTCCAAAGCATGTTTTCACTATTAATCTTTGAAAAGATTGTATTTTCCAGTATACCTTAATGTGGGAAAAATATTTTTCTTCTTGTATATCTTTAGAGTCCATTCTTAGATGATATTCGAAGCTGAGACAGCTTTGGATTTGTGGTAGCACTAGTATACCTAGATTTTCATAGTTGGAACTAACCAAATAGTTGTATGAGTTCTCATCATTGCAATGAAATTGAAAGAACAAATATTCTATGTGAACACTAGTTAACAAAAGAGTATTAATAGAATATAAAAAAGAGAAGATCTAGGGAAGGTAGGTCCAGGAACTTCTTTTACAAAATTTTATGACTGTATTTTAATATAATTGATTTTCTTTGTAATCCTAGTTATTGGATCTTATGCATTTAAAACTTTCTCGAGAAGGGTTCTTTTACCAGACCATGAGAGAGATGCATGAAAAAGTTGAAATCCTCTAGTGTAGGGGAAAGATAATTGGATTTAGCATTAGATGACATGAGCCTTCTATTTACATACTGTATGACCCTGCAAATCACTTCATCTCTCTGAACCCCAATTTCTTCATGCATAAAATGAGAGTGTTGGACTAAATGACCTTTAATTTCTTCCTCTAACTCTATAATCCTAGGAAAGCACTATGCAGAATGAGAGAAAGGAAAGGTAATTTCTGGCTTGCATAATAAGGGGAAACTTCATAAAGGAGAAGGTAAACTTGAACTAAGTCTTAAAGAAAGAACAGGATTTCTATAATTATAAATGAGAAATGGGCAGTGAGGGGGTACAGTACATAGAATGCTATGTCTGGAATCAGAAAGACTTCTTTGATACTTATTAGCTATGTGACCATGCAAAAGTTACTTAACCCTATTTGTCTCAATTCCTCATCTGTAAAAAGAGCTGGAGAAGGAAATGGAAAATCTCTCCAGATCTTTGCCCAAAAAGCCTCAAATGGCATCATATCCATCCAAATGGTTGGATTTGGCTAAAACAACTGAACAGTTCATGAGGAATAAGATGTTCAAGGTATTGTGAACAAAAATGAGTAAAGGTGGAGAAGTAGAATAAAGAAGATGTTTAAGGACAATGAGTAGTCTAATGTGGCCATTCATAAAAAGGGTAGAATAAGATAAATCCAAAAAGGTTAAGCACTACTGAGTTGTAGAAATCATTGAATGTCAGCAAAGAAATTTGTTATTTGGAAGGCAATTGGGAATCATTCCAGAGTTTTGGACAGAATGAATATACTTACAAGGAAGATAAATTTTGAAGTAGTATAAAACATTGAATTGGGTAATAGTGGTAAATGTGCAAGAAAGACTAGAAGTTATGACCTAAACTGGGAGATAGAACTGGGTTATAACTGAAAAAGAGAGAAAGGAAAGGTGAGAATGAAGCAAAAGATCCAAGCATGAGAATACTGTGTACAAACTATTGGGATTTGGGAATTGGAGTATTCCATTTGTGGAATTGTTAATAATCTATTTTTAATTCAAACATAAAAGGATATAATATAAAATAATTCTGAAAAGCTAGATGGAAACCATATTGTGAAGGACCTTAGATGTAAGTATAAAAGGACCATTTTATAGGCCATGAAAAATTAATAAAAATTTAACCCATTTAATCTCTGATTCTCCTTCCCTTCCCACATGGTGACTTTTGAGATGTGTTGAAAAGTCACATTTGTTCCAGTTTCTGGAAGTCTATTCTTTTTTTTAAAAACTCACTTAATAATTTATCCTTGATCTCTGGGCATAAGTAATGCCCTTCCAGTTCTTGACAAGTATCATTCCAGGAGTGCTGCTAGGTGATTTAGTAAATAGCTGTTGAACCTGAACTCAGGCAGACTCATCTTTCTGAATTTAAATCTGGCTTCAGACATGGACTAACTGCGTGACCCTGGGCGAGTTACTTACCTCAGTTTCCTTAACTGTAAAATGAGCTGGAGAAGGAAATGGCAAACCATGCCAATGTTTTCGACAAAAAACCCCAAATGGGGTTATAAAGAGTCAGAGAAAATAGCTGAACAACAGCAAAATCATTTAAGTAAGGCCTTTTAGCATGGAATTTGAGGTCTAAGGGAGATTGATTGAGACATGATCTCAATGGGTTGTGGTTGGTTTGACCCCACCTTTAGAGAAATTTTGCAACAATGGAATGGGACAGTCAAAAATCATATCTTGACTTTTGGCATCACAGAACACTAGAACTAAAAATGACTTAAGAGAACTTTCAATTCCAGGCTCCTCATTAAAGAAAATAAACAGAGGCCCCAAGAAGAAAGGGAGACATTATGCATTGATGAAAAAGCTGGAATTAGAACTGAGTCTTCACAATTGTTGTAAGAAAATGTTGGTTTAAATGACCAAAAAACCCCTTTACTTTTAAAGTTTACCAAACACTTTCTCCACAATAACTCTGAAATATTTAGTATGAGTAATTGTCTATATTTTGCATATGAGGAGTCTTGATCCTCAGAGAAGTAAAATGATTTATAAAAGACAGAGAGTAAGTGGTGAAGCAGGAAATCAAGCCCAGGTATCCAGACTTCCATTTGGTTTATTTGCCATAATTACATGCTGCTTAGATAAAAATGCATGAATGGAGCTTTGAATAACAAATCAATGATAATTTATTGTCCATGTTGCTGTTCCTATTGATTTTTTAATTCAAGTGTAGCAAAGGGGTCTTTGGAGAAGGGATTAGGTTCTTAACCCCTATTCTATTTCACCTATACCCTAGTTTTATGGGACTTGGTCCATATGTTGTAAGGTAAATGTAAAACATATCTACCATTTTATCTAGTTTAAAAGATGAAAATATTTAAATCTCTGAGCATTGATTGAGGAAAGGAAACATCAGATATGCTTAAATCCATCCTGTATGTAAATACCAAGCAAAGAATCACAGAACCTCTTTGTTGTTTGTATTCCACCTGAATCTGAGCAGTATTGGTTGCCAAACAAAACCAATGCATTTATTTGAAAAATATAAATAATCACACTAATATCTTCCTTTTCATTATTAACATCTTTTATTGAATACAAAATATAAAACATTATGCTAGGATACTGGGTGTGCAAAGAAACACATGATAAAGACTTATAAGTTAGTTGAAAAGACACATTTAAAAAATAATTTCAATATAATTTTGAGTTAGATAATTCTTCAGGGTCATTGATTCCAACTCCCTCTCCTTATCAGCCACATAAGATTCCTTCTAAATAATGTCATTTTACAAAATCATAATAATACTTAAATTCAGGTTATAGAAATGCATGTTTTGTTCCTAATTGAAATCTAAACTCTCATTAGTATCTGTTGAGCAAAATCTTTTTAACAACATTAGGAAAACCCACTTGAACTTTCATGTGGCCCAACTGATTAATCCTGATTATTCTTGATTTCTTAGAACTTAAGTTTCTTGATCCCTTCCTTTATTGTTATTATTATTTTTTTTTAAAAAATAAAGGATAACCCAGAAATGAATGAATGAAAAAGTGTTTGTTAAGGGTTTACAATATGCTAAGGGAAGGATAAGTTAACATATAGGGATATTTGTCCCAATTTTTCCAATGTAAGAGTTAGCACTGAACATGGTGTTAATTTAGTAACTACTTCAGGAGGCCACATAAATCATTTTTTTTGTTTTGACTTGAATGAATGCATGTAACCTTTTATGTGATCCTATTTCCCTTTAATTCAGTATCAATGATCATGCTTTTATGTATATTGGAAATTAGTGTTTCAATTAACGTCATACCTATTCATATTTATTGTATTTGAATTGTTCAAATCTTCTACTTCAGGTTGCATGAGTGGAAGTGTCAACTTTGACCTGTTTTTTACATGGTGAATTTTTCGTTTTCTTTCATAAATCTGAGTTATCTTTGCCGGCTTCCCTTGGCGATTGATGACATTGCAGTAAGTGAAGAAAATCTGCTTTTAACTTTACATTCCTTGTCCTTGTGAAGGAAAGATTTCATTACCTGTTGCTGTACTTCAATTAAATGAATAATCCACAAAATTATACCTTACACATTTTTTTATTGTTTCCTTAAAGATATTTTTTCTTGAGTAGTCAGAAAACTTGAAAGATAGAGAATAAGAGGGTGTCTAAACGTCAAAGGAGGTAATGTAAAGAAAGTATGTTATGAAAGATACAATTCTATATGAATGTAAATGATTATTGTTGCTGAACAAAATTGATTGTACCTTTCTTTTTAAATTTCTTCACAATATAGGGGAAAAGACCACCTGGTTTATTTATTAAAATGACCAAAATTATTAGATTAAATGACATCTTTCTACCTTTTTATTTATGAAGAAAATCTATCATAAATAATAAAATTGTGAATACATATTACTTGTTTCAAGTTACTAGAGTAATATATATATTACTCACATACACACATACATACATACAGAGAGAGAGTCCAAAGTATGAGACTGAGAAGAAAGTAACTTCATATGCCAAATAGTTTGATTATATTCTCTGGTTACTTAAACTTAAGTGGAGTTAAAAAATCATACAAATTTGACTTTTCACATTAAAATTTTAGCATGACAGATCAAGTTCACTGTAATTCTAATATTCTACAAAATGGAGGGAGACAGTTCTATTTTACTACTTAAACAGGTTTGAAATTCAAATCATTTGTTTCAATTTTTTTAAAAAAATGTAAATTCAGGGCTAATATAATGATTTGTTATGAGTCCTAGATTAGCTTTCAGGTTAATTGTCACAAAGTACTTTTTGTTATGTTCATTTGAATATATTTCCATATTTTGATTTACATATTGCTTGATCCCTTTCTCTTTTGGCTGTTCTACCTTCTGTACTTTCATTTATAAACTCTAGTTCAGTTTTCAAAAAGTCCTTAATGCAGACACCTGGAAGTGAATGTCACTATGTTGGTGTTTCTCTGATGTTTTACATAGTAATTGCTTCTTCTTTTTTTCTTCAATATGAACTCTTTTATATTTCTTATATCTTAGAAGTCATTCATACAGTATTTATCCAGGATGATTTTGTTTTCTCCTTTTGATGGGGGGTTTTTGTTATGTCTACTGAGTGTTGACAAGTCAAATGTTTCCTAGCATTAAAGTTCCTGCGGAGCTAAATGCTTTTCCAGAATTAAAAAGTCTAGGAGAAATAGCAAGGCTCATCAGGGAGTTAGCCTGATGTATGAAAGACCCACAGAAAATAAAATTGTACTAAAGAGAAAAAAATTGAGAGTGGGAGCAATTAAGAAGGACTGTGCTGGTGCCCACATAGCATAATTAGCTTATGTGGAGAATCAGTAATTTCTTTGACTAGTTTGGCAAGTAGATGGCAGTTGAAAAAAAATTCAAGTAATTGAAATATTCCTTTTATCTTGTAAAAAAAAAAACCAACCCACGTGTTTTTTTAATTAAAAGAAAAGTTTTTATTCAGATAATTAGATTTCTTTTGTTTTATGAAATAATTTAAAATCATTTTCCTTGGGTTTTCTCTTGGAAAAAAAAATAAACTGCAAATCGAATAATCTTTAGGGTCTTAAAACCTTTGTTATTCCTTTTATCCTCCTTGCCAACCCTTCCAAAAATATCCTCAAATCCTCATAGAATTTTTAAATGTCTACTTCACCTTTTAGGTTAAGCTCTTTAATCTAAAGTACAATATTAGAATTAGACTCCTAAAGGACAAAGACTTAATGTTATATATACCATCTGTCTTAATATGGGTCTTTGAAATACTAATTATTATTCTGATTGATTTTTATCATTGAAAACACTTGTATTAATGGTTCGTGTTTGATATGATATTGGACTCTGTACAAGATGAATTAATAATATCTCACATCTGGGACCTTATATTCTGTTGTGATGGCAAATTAAATTTCAATTAGTTAATCTTTTTTATTTTTTATGATCATTACACAAGCTCACAGGTATATATAGATTTTTTTTATGATTTATGAAATACTTTTCTCCCAAATGGCTTATGTGGTAAAAATTAGGAAAAGACCTGAAAAGGACTTTCAAAGTCATCTGCTTTGGTAAACTAGTTTTACAAATAAGGAGATATAAGACCAGAAACGTTAAGTCCCATGTCCATTGTTATACAGTTTGACTCTTAAATTGTTTTTCCTGTGTTCTTTCCATAAATATTGCTACCTTTCAAGATCCAACTTATATGCTACTTTCTCCAGTAATTTCTCTCCCTGAAGCCATATAACTCCACTCTACAATAATTTGTGCATACATTTTGGGCCTGTGAATTACATCCAAATTTTATTATATATTTATTTTGCCTCTCCATTGAGCTTGCAGGTTAATTGAAGAAAGGGATCATACTTTCAATTGTCATCTTTAGCATACATTTATTTTGGGGAGAACAGCTCCCCCTCATGTTACTTTGCAAAATTCTGGGCACATAAAGTCCTAAGACCTGCCTGAGTTTGTATTCCAGTAATGGAGTTTGAGAACTTCTATATCATAGAAAAGCATCAGAATAAGGATTTAATGGAAGTAAATAAATATTAAATAATGCACATGTATCTAGTTCAGTTGCATTCAACATATTCATTGAGTATATGGTTAACATTGTGTGAGGCACAGATTTATATTAATACATGGCATATCCTTCATTCATTTTGAGCATTTACTGTCATTTGGTTCACCACAAGATGCCAATGTTATCAAATGATTTAATGATGCCAGTGTCTCTCTATAGATTAAACTTTGATTTATTTCTGGTAGATTCTTCTCCTGAAAGATATTAGGAAAGAAAACAGCATAAGGGTAATAATACAATATCAGCTTATATTTCCATAGTGCTTTATATATATTGCCATATTTGTACAACCAAGAAGGGTAGATAGTGAAGTTCCCATTTAGTAAGTTAAATGTGTGAAATTCAAAGGCAGTGACTTGCTTAAAGCTATATTTAGATGGTAGCCATATGGTAAGCCATATTAGCTGGTAGAAACAAGACTTGAATTCCTATCTTCTGACCCTTCATGGGGTCAGAGAGGCTAGAAGAATTCTACCCAATAATGAATTATTTGACTTTTGGTCACTCTGCTTTGTTTTTTATTTCATATAATCTGCTGAAAACATATTTCTTGCAGAGGATAAGGATTTTAACTTGGATTTGATAGAAGTCAAAGAAACTTAGAGATGAAGGTGAGAAGAAAGAGAATTCTAGATATGGATGACTGATGTGAAAATTTGTGCATTTCAGAGATGGCATGTTTTGTATGAGGAATGGCACAGAGGCTATTATGACTAGGTAATAAAATACATAGAAAGGAATAAAGTATAAGAAGACTGGAAAGGTAGAAAAGGGTTAGTTGGAAACTCACTTTGGGATCCCTTTCACTCATCTTATTCTCTGATTTTTTTTAGAGATAAGATACTAGATCTTGCCACTTTGTTTCAGGACACTTTGGTATTTAAGAAGGTTTAAGATTTTATATATATAATATAAATATTTAATTGCTGGATAACAATCATTTTATTAATAGTGCCAGAATGGTTATAAATAAAAGGATAGTCATTTTACCTATCTCTCTTAGACCAAAGATCATCATAGTGGCAAGCTCATGGTTTATATGCCCATTGGAAGAGGGGTATTCCCAAATGAAGTAATCTATTCTGATAAGTTAATAATTAATGAGAGAATGAATATTACAATGAGAGGCTGAGCATCCAAATGAATTTTGATTATATCATTTACTTCTAAGTTATCTCCAGCCTTGGGCAATTTATTCAAAGAATTTATCTGTACTCAAACCTGAGTAGAACACAATAGTTTCCTTATCTGAGTAGGATATGAACAAGAAACTTAGTCCAATTTTATTATTAGTGATGTCCCTCAAGAAACTGATCTTTTGAAATCTGCACATTAGAAAAAGGGGAAGCCCTGGATCTTCACAAATTATTAATTATTAATAATCATTTCTCTCAACACAAATTTAAGAGTCAGTCTTGGAATTAGGATGACTTTGTCAAGCTTTGTATTTGATATTTACAAGTTCTGTGCCTAAGTCACTTGAGTCTCACTGCCTCTTCCCCTCCCAAACTCTTGAAGAAAACATTATGTGCATCAACTTAGTAATATCCTATGCTTTACCATATGATGATTTCATTTTCATTCAGACTATAGTTTTGCTTTTAATTTTAGGATGAAGAGATTGAAATATAATGTATATCATGACTGAATTGGAAAATTTTGGTGATGTTATAAATTTCAGTCAGATAAAGAGAGGAGATAATTTAATTTAATTTCATATACTTAGATCTAGATCTGGAAGGATTAATAATAAATTAAAATACAGATAATTTTGAATATTAATTATGTATTTTTCCCCTGAATAGGAGAAGGCCCCCAATTGACCATTTTTCTTTGTAAATTGACACTTGGAATTGCTTTGGATATTGTCATTCATTCTCAATTAGGACCAAAATGATATCACTATGTTAGTCAAGTCAGTGTGACTGATCAGACCAATGTGAGTTCAGAATGCTCTGCCACAGGGCAGACACAAATAGTTCCTATGAACATTTGGGGTGGGCTTTCTAATTTGGTGTATCTTGCTTTCTTCTGAAGTAATTTAATTCTGCTTTGCTCATAGAGCACAATACTTTCTCTGATGAAGGCACACCATGCTGCATAGTCTTGTGCCAATGTCTCCCATGTCATACAATTATACAGTTTTTTTTATCCCTGCTGAGGCAATTGGAGTTAAGTGACTTTTCCCAGGGTCACACAGCTAGGATGTGTTAAGTGTTTGAACCAGATTTGAACTCAGGTCCTCCTGACTTCAGGACTGGTGCTCAATCTGCTGCCCTATCTAACTGCCCCCAAGTCTAAAGTTCTTAAGAGAGACCTTGAGAGGTCCTTATATAGTTTTTTCTGATGACCTTATAAGCACTTGGCCTGTGTGAGTTCTTGACAAGATAGTCTTTTTTGGCAAATATACATTTGGCATTTGAGCAATATGGCCAGCCCAATGGAGTTGCACTCTGTAGTAGAGTTTGAATGCTTGGTGATTTAGGTCAAGAAAGGACTTCAGAGCCTGGTGTCTTATTTTGCTACTTGATCTTCAGAATCTTTCTAAGACAATTCAAATGAAAGTGATTCAGTTCACTTCCTGGAATGGTGCTGGTATATTGTCCAGATTTCACAGGCATACAATAATAAGGTCAGCACAATGACTTTGTAGATCTTCAGTTTAATAAACACCTCTCTTCTTTTACACTTTCTTTTGGAGCCTCTCAAATACTGAGCCATCTCTGACAATGCATGAGTCAACCTTGTTATTAATGTGGATGTCCCTGGAAAATATACTGCCAAGGTAATTGAACTTATCCACAGCATTCAAAACTTCACCATTTGCTGTTAGTGATGGTATGAAGCTGGCTGATGGAGTACCTGTGTTTTTTTTCCCTTGGTGTTAATTGTAGGCCAAAGTTAGTAGAAACAGCAGAGGATCAATCCATAATTTGTTGCATCTCTGTTTCAGAAGCTATATTGAGTGCACCATCATCTACAAACAAAAAATCATGCACCAACACTCTTTCCACTTTAGTTTTGGCTTGTAGAACTTTCAAGTTGAAGAATTTACTATCAGTGTTGAGGCTGACTATGATCTCATGTTTGTTTTCATTGAAAGTGTTTGACAACATGACTGAAAACAAAAAGCATGGGAGCAAGTACATTGTCTTGTTTCACTCCATTGGTGACTGAGAAAGTTCAAGAGCATTGTCCCTTGTCCAGACCCTGGACAAACATGCCGTTATGAAATTGATGTATTATGCTGATGAACTCTGGGCAACCAAATTTTGACATAATTTCCCATAAAAGCTCATGACCAACAGTATCAAAAGCTTTGGTCAGATCTACGAATGTTGTATACAGACCTCTGTTTAGCTCTTGGCATTTTTCCTGGAGTTACTGGGCAGCAAACACCATATTGACTATTCCTCAGCCCCTTCTGAAACCACCCTGGCTCTCAGGTAGATGACCTTCTTTGAAGTGTAGGATAAGCTTATAAAGGACAACTCTCAAATATCCTGCCTTTGGGGAGAGCTAGTGAGCTCCTTAAACAGGATCGTTCACAAAAGAAATTGTCAGAAAAACTTGCAATCTGGAGAGACAGAGTCTTGAAGTGATATTGTATCTTGATTTTCTTTTTTGTGCTTAAATTCCATTTGTTCTCACAGGTATCATCATTGAACTATATCAATATGCTACTTTTCATTTAGAACATTTTCTTAGTACTTGACTTTGAAACATTCATTCAATCTCTTTCACGTTCAGTTTTCTCACCTATAATAGGAAGGGTTTGAATAGGGGATCTTCAAGTTCCCTTCTAGTCCTGAAATTCTATAGGTCATACCCCAAAGGCCTTAAACTTTTGCTTTGTGTAACACAGGTATTAGACAGTTTTTTGATTGAGAGAAAAAAAAAGAACATAAGACAAAACATTTCAAGAGAATGCATCATCTTATTCCCTGATTTTTTAGATTAAAAAATACCAGATCTTGCCTATTTGTTTCAAGACACTAATTTAACTAATAAACAATAAAAAACTGTTTTCATAGAAGACTATTTCAAATTGTAGAGCAAATAAACTGTTAGAAGAATAGGTCAGATAATTGACACTGAAAATAATTGTTCATGGAATAATATGGGCTTCAAGAAGAACAAGGATTAATTGGAATAAAGGACAGCTAACTAGCATCTGGGTACTTTGCTTTGCACTTATGTGAGAGTTTTTTGTGTGTATGTGACCCAGTAATTCTGACCATGAAGAAAACTTACAAACTCATGGCACAGCCAAGTCTGTCATTTAATAAATTCATTGTGGTTTGGGATGATGAGTCATAGAGAGCAACAATTGAGCTCACCAAGTGAGCTTTGAGAAATTTCCTCTTTCAACTGCAGAGTGAGGAAAGTCAGAAATTTGTTATGTAGTCACTGGATATAGCAATGCTAGCAGATTATATATATGTATTTATATGTATGTATATATATGCATATATATATGACAATTGACAAACTTGAGGGGAAATTCTTCATCAATCTTATTCAGTTCTAAAAACTTGTATTTGTCCTTTCTCTTAAAGCAGTTTCAGAAATGTTTATCTTCCACTTTGTGATAAGGAACAAGTGCTTTTATTTTTCTTGCATGTGAACATATTATTTGGATGGCATATAACTAAGATGTACAAGAAGGTATTTTTTAATCTTTAAATGGAAATGACATTTCCTTTGAGTTTCAGAGTACAAAAAGATTTCCTTTGTATCCTCCTTTCTTATAATTCATATGAATATTGGCCAGTGGAAGAAATTTTCAGAGTCACTGAAGCTTGTAGATGAAAATGGCCTCAGAGACCATCTAGAGTAAATCCATGTCTAAATAAGAGCCTACTGTACAACAATACGTGACAGGAGATCAACCAGTCTTTATTTAAAGACCTTCAGTAACAGAGAACTTACTAGCACCTATAATAGATCATTTTCAAATTATATGAATATAGAAATAAATTTGATCAATTTTTTATTTATTACTCTAGTAAAACATGCATACAAATGTCATCATCTTAACTTTCTACTCTGAGGAAAACAATTATTTTCTACTAGAAAAATGCATGTGCATCTAAGTTTACAAATAAATTTTTTTACATTTGTGTGTATGTATGTGTGTGTGTAGGTATGTGTATTGACTGTGGATTTTTTGCTTGGAGTATAAATTAAAAAAAGATTTTATTATTGACAAAACATCCATGAATCCATTTAATTTATATCATTTTTTTATAACTATGAAATCAAAAGGACAATGCTTTTAGGATGAGTCCCTTTTGGTGGCTAAAAGCAGAATAAAAGAGGAAAGTTAAAGAAAAAGGGAACATAGGACTAGGGTTGTTGAAAAGAGAGGACTGTAAAATCCAGTATTTACCAAGTCCAAGGCAGCTGATGGAGGATCAATGACACGGTTCTTTCTATTAAGGAGTTTTACTACCTAGGGATTCCTATTTGAGTCTTGGTAATTTAATTCTGTAAAAGATGTTTCCCGAAGATTTGGCTGAGATACAAATTTTCAGTGATTCACTCAAATTTCAGATGTCTTTCATTTACTGTCACTTTTCCTGAGAATGTCTGATAATTTCTAATTGAGCTAGGGTTGTAAATTACCTCAGGCTATGACATAGTCACCATATTGGTATGGCTGTATAATCCCCTTACCAAAGAATTGGGTTAAAAAAAGGAGATCTACCTCAACAAAAGAAAATGCCATGGTAATAGAGCTAGTAATTGTTAGTTAAATTTTAGGTAGTCTCATTTTGACTTTATAGAACTGATCTCTAACCAAAAATTATTTGGTGTTCAAGGCATATGAATAAATAGCATGTTGATGAATTTGTCAATAATAAATATATATTGATTGATTTAAAACTGTTTCTCTCCTCTGTTGTCCCCACAAATCATTTTATTATTGAGTTCAGTGTATGTATTCAATTTGTTTTCAGTAAATATAACAATGGTGATAATAATTCCTGAAATTATTTGACTTAATGGTAGAATGACATATTATTGAGGAGTCCAGTAGAATGTAAGATTCCAGAGGGCAGCAAATATTTTACATTTTGCCTGTATTTTCTTTAGGGTTCAGAACAGAAATAATATTTTATGTTAATATTTAATAGGCATCTAATAAACATTAGTTGAAATTGATTGAAAAATTATAGCCTAAAGTTACTTCTTTGCATAAGACTCTAAATTCTGAGGTTTAGTACTGCTGCTAAAGAGTCTATGTAATCCAACAAATATTTGTTAAGATCCAATCATAATAAAGGCATTGTATTAGATTATGGGGATACAAAGACAAAAATATGATCAGTTTCTATTCACAAAATATCTACATTCTGTTGGAAGAGATACCGGTCAATAAACATTTTATTAAGATCTACTATGCATCAAGCACTATGCCAAATGCTTGACACAACATGTAAACAGATAACCAGGGGTAAAGCTTGGATCATTTGCATCATCAAGAATCATCAATGACTCTTCTCAGTGGAAAGAATTATAAGTTGGCCTTGCATGACTCTTTAAGAGATGGAGTTTATATGAGAACTCTGAAGAAGAGAGACCTTGCTTTGAGAGAGAACTTTCTTTGAGGAGAAATCTAGAGAGAAAGATATTTTGAAGGTAGAAATATATGAAAAAGCCAACTTTCTATACTGCTCCTTATATCCAGTTTTCTTTATAGAAATTTTTGGGGATTTCCCCTTGGAAGAGATTAGGTACTTTCTGTCTTGGTTAAGCTGAGATTTTTCTTCTCAGTTGGAAGGTTCATTTTCTCTGTGCATGGTCTGGAAAATTCTAATCTTATAGCTTCTCTGACTTTTAGTTTGCTTTCTGTCAGATAAATGGATTTATTAGTTATTCACTTTTCATGGTGGTCTTTCTGTGTAACTGGCATGTAGTGGAAAGAAACAGAACCTTTCATTATAAACTAAACCTTTTCCTCTTTAAGATATTGTGCTTAGGAGAGCAATTTGAACTAAAGAAAACTCCTTTTGAGTAGCAATATTTATGGGAGTAGCTAGATACAGTTCTAGTCTGGCACCCCTCTCTCTGAGCAGAGCAGAATAACCAGCTTTGTGATCCTTCAGTTTCCTTCTAGGAAGAAATTGCTGAGAAATGAATAAGATTCCACAGATGTATATTATTACTTCCCTCTCACATGCATTTAAACAACTCATGAGGGTAAACACTACATAGGCAATACTACACACATTAGAGCTAAGTTTTTTTGTAGAATAAAACTAGATATACAGAAAGAACATGATAGCTTAAAACATATATTTACCTTTGCCCAAAACATGTAAAAGGAATGTCTATTTATAGCCTATTTCACATGAATGTTTTCTCTTAGTTTTAGGAGAATTTTAGTATCTTAAAGGTAAGTGTCACATGTCAAAATACCATTTTATACTTTGACTTTTATTAACTCCATGTTATTAGGAAATCTCATAAGTCCTTATTTATGCAAATATACTAATCAAAAACCACATTTTGTTAGATTTGGATTCAAGAATTGAATTAACATTTTATTTAACTAACTTCCTTGAACTCATGAATTACAAGCACACCTAATCATACAGTAAGTCTAAATTCCAATCTACTTTATTAATGAGTTACAATGTTTTGTTAATGCAATTGAACATCTTAGACTTCTTATTAAAATTGGGTTCTGTCATTTTACCCCAAATATTTCTGGGTAATTTTTTCTGGGGTTTGTTTTTAATTCTATAGACTTTGATTTAAAAAACTAAGTATTAATTATCTGACTTTGGAGAAGCCATTTAAGTTATTTGAATATCATTTAGTAGGATCATAAAGGAAAAAAACATTGGACTGCATGTCAGGAAATCTGAATTTGAATCATACTTCTTTTATGCCCTAGTTGGGTAGAAAATTATTTTAAATTTCTTGAAGCTCAGTTTTTTATCACTATAATAGGAATAATAAGAATTATGCTACCTATCTCATGGATTGTTGTGAAGATAATGCTTTGTAAACCTGTTCAAATTTGAGTTGCTGCTGTGATTGCCTACTTGAAAAGGCTGTGGTGAGGAAATTGCCTTGTAAAATATAAAATGCAAAATGATAACTATGTAATAATTGTTATGTAAATTATTGTGATTATGCTGAAAACTTTCTATTAAAAGAAACGAATATCCCTTTTATTAATGGAAGAGAAATGCCCAACTTCAAGAAAATGTAGTTAACTTGAGACTAATTTAAACTAAAGGTAAGAAGAAACTTCTGGAATGTTCAAAAGGACATGATATGAATAACTTTTGTGAATGAAAAAAGGAAAAAAATCTATGTAATATGATGATTTATACTATTTTGATGCTTTTATAATCAATTTGTCCATTTTAAAATAAAAAGTTCACATCTCTGAATGAAGGCAAGCATATGATTATGAATAAAGGTATTCATGGCATTGATTTTACTATAAATAAAAGAAAATGAAGCTTAGAAGTCAAATGACTTGTCCAAAGTCATGTAGTAAGTAGGTGTTCATCATTGGCATCAAAATAGATAACCAGGTTGGGAATGTTCTAGGGATGATTGGCAGAGCAGAAAATCTTTTGGAAAAACTCTCTACAGTTAAGTTTCCAGGAATTGTTCAGTCCTTAAATAATGCTCAATGAAACAGATTTGTTTTGCCAATTCCTTATGAATGAACACAAAATTTTATAGATAGTCAAATCTTCTTGCTATAGATTAAATTTACATAGAAACAACATCACCTAAAGATAGGGGAAAACTTTAAATGCTTCAAATGTACAAATAAAAATATGGCCTTTATTACTTTTAATAATTTAAATGGCAGTTAATTCATATGCATACTAATACAAACATTTCATGAGACGTTAGTTTGTCTGGAATTGTACCATATGTTCTAATCTGTTTTGAAGAAAAGGAAAAGATAGAGAAATGTTACAAGATCTTGATAGAACACTCTCTCAATTCTCTATTTTTATTTCTTTCTCCTATCTATCTTCTCATGCCAAAAGAATAGAAAATGCTAATTTAAAAACAAAATTTAGTTTATAAAGCAAATTAATTCTCTCTTTCTGTATTTGAACATGATTTTCTTTCCAGAACAAATGCTGTGTGAGTTGGGGTCAAGTTCTACTTTCATGATTCCTGTTGTCAATAAAAGCCATATGAATTGTAGTTAAAAAGCATTTTTTAAAACATTGCTTTGACTCTAGAGCAGCATAAAGTTATAAAGCAAGAGTATTTTTTTAAGTCTAGCTCCTTCATTTTGTGTTATTTTAATGGATAATTTTAGATTGACATGGCACTTCTTAGACATTCAAACAAGCCTCCACACAAAAATATATTCCATAAGAATATAAAGCAAAATTGCCTAATGAAGTGAATGTAATTGAGAACACTTGCCACTTTCCACTTTTGCTCTTTATTACAGAAAACAATTATTGTGCTTTAAAATGAATAATTTTGACCAAGTTTACTTTTGTTTTTTTTCTTCTTTATTCTCCATCATTTTATACAAGTAAGCATGTTTCTTTGAATTTTTCATATTTATTTGTTTTGTGGGGTAAGGTGAAGATTATTTTAAATGGAGAAGATATTCATAGAGGGCAACTATCTCAACTGATGATGTACCAGTGGCAAGACCTGATCCTAGATCTTCCTATGTCTAAGATTCACTTCTATTTACTTTGTCAGAATCTTTACCTTCCTTATGGTACAATAATTTTCCACTAAATTGATGTACCATAATTGATTCACTAACATTTTCTGAATAAACTATCAGTTTTTACAAATAGGGATGATGTGAAAAATTCTTTTTCCTAAGTTGATTCTCTTAATTTCTTTTTTATTACTATAACTTGAATTTCTTATATTGCCCAAAATAGTAAAGGTAGTAATCATCTTTGTTTCACCCCTGATACTACTGGGAGTTTTCAGTATTTTTCAAAATTAGAAATAATGCTAGGTATTGGTTTTAGATAAAATGCTTTTGGGGACATCAAGGAAAGGCCTTTTTATGTTTCTTTACATTTTTAGAAGACAAAGGAATGTTGCAGTTTGTTGAAAGCGTTTTCTGAATCTGTTGACATAATTATGTGATTTTATAATTAATATGATACATTTTATTAATAGTTTACCCAGTGTTAGCCCAAACTCAAATTCCTAGCTTTAGTTTTTAGAGGCCATAAGCATTCACTGCAGCTAAATGACACAGCTAAAAGATTGTTCATCTTCATGGGTTTGAATTCAGCCTCAGATATTTCCTAGCTGTGTGACTCTGGATAAGTCACTTAACTTTGTTTTTCTCAGTTTCCTCATCTGTAAAATGATTCAAAGAAGGAAATGAAAAACTACTCCAGTATCTCTGCCAAGGAAAACCCAAAGGGGGACTACAAAGAGTCTTACATGATTGAAACAACTGAACAACTGAGCGTTCTAGCTTTGTAGTTTAAAATTTGTTGTGTTCCAGCTCTTCATTTTTATATTTTTCTTTGCTATTGTCTGTCAAAGCATCTATTTGATTAAGATTTTTCAGTATCTTTTCTAAACTGGAAACTTATTGTGTTTTTACAATAATTTTTTAAGTGCCTGATTTATTTATTTATTTATATATTCCGTCAATTCTTGCATTCTCAAATACAGTCTAGGAATTATTCATAATGTTCCATTTTCATTTCTTGACCTCTGGCTATTGTTAATACAGTACTATTTTTTTCCCCTTGGGATTTTATCTTTTATGGGATAGGGTTTGAGGGAGGGGTTAATTTTTTTTGTTTTCTGATTTCTTTGATTCCTCCAACTGTTCATCTACCCTGTTTTTTCCCCTCAGGATTTCTTTACTTTTCCATTTTCTTTTGTTATGATTTTTTTAAACTTTATTTAGTACTTTTCTGCTAGCTTTCAGGTGACAAAGAGTTGCTGAGCTCGGACATGGCCAATCACTCATCCATGTTGCCAGAATTCTGTCAACACAGATTTTTAGATGAAGAATATGATTCATTTTTCTCTTTAAAAATGTACAATTATCAAGAAAATTGTTTTCAGGGGGCTACATGTATATGCAGCATTTTTACATATGAAAATTTGATTCTCAGACCTCAATTTGGAACCTCTAAAGAGAATGCTTGGTTTTTTCTTGACCATTTTAGCCATGCCTGATTTTGAAGCAACACTTCCGAATAATATTTGCCTAGAATTAGCTGCTTGACTCTGTACTCAGGTTCTCTTTTTCTTGTCAGCCAGACAGGAAAGAATATTTTAAAAAGAGAAAGACAGCCAGTCAGATTTGCAAAGTGGAAAAAAGAGGACACATTGCCATTCCAGAAGAATATTTCAGGACAAACAAATGCTTAATTTGTTTTCAAACCAACTTCTATCTGTGACTAAATGTTTTGCTTATGTTTTAAATTAGGATAAAAGGATGTTCCCTAACAATAGCTAAAAGAAATATCTTATTTGTTTTTAGCAAAGTCATTTGATGAGAACTGTTATGTCAATGTAATTCTACTGATTTCAGAGGTCCATAGTTTCCCCCCCCCCTCCTTTAGTGAATTTGTTGATTATTAAGAATTGTTATTTGATCCATTTCTGTTTGGTAGGTAAAGAAGAATACTCAGAAATCTTGACTTTTAAGCATTTAACTTCTTGAATTATCTCAGCATCCTTGAGTAGATTAGAGGTCAACTTTAATTTTGCCCATATCTCAATACTTAATTACAATAGTGAGTCATGTTATTTACTTTTTCATATTCTATATCCTAGCTAAAACAGACTACTTACTGATGTTTTAATTTGATATGCCATTTTCTGTCTATTAGTGTTTGTACATGCCATTCATCAAGCCTGGAAAAATTTCCATCTTATCTCTTTTGGGATTCTTATCTAATTTCTTGGATTATTTTGTGACTCATCTTCTTGAAGCCTTCTCTGACCTCCTCTCCATTTTCCCCCCTTATGCTATGAATACTCTCTCAAATCACAAATATTCTTAGAACTAATGATCTATTCTTTTTTCTGCCCTACCTCTTAATTCTCTACCTTATTATCAATCTTTAATTGCATAACACCAATAGAATATTGCTTTTTTAATGCCAAGGACCATTTCATTGTAATTTTTGTTTTCTCAGAGCCTAGAACAATTTGTAACATACAGTTGTTAATAATAATACTTAATAAAAATTTATTGAAATGAATTTGGATTTTTTTTAAGGTTAAGAAAGTAGCTTTTAGAAATTATAGCCTATAGATTTTGATGTAGATATCTGCAAAAACATTTTTAAATTAGGGAATGACCTGATAAGAGTATTTAGCCAGCAAGAGCTCACTTAAAACAGTTATATTAGGTTGATTTCCTTTGTTGACAAAACCACTAGACAGTTAAATCAAGCAAATGCTTTAGACAGAGCATTTTAAAAAAAGGGACAGAAATGGTCACATAAGTCCAATTCCCTTTTTATTTATATATGAAGAAAGATGAACCCAGAGGTCATAATGAAATATGGCAAAAGAAAATAGTGCAGTTGGACATAATAGCTAGCTTTTATGTTATACTTACTACTAATAACTTCACAATTGTTATCTCACTTGAGCCTTATAATAACTCTGGGAGGGAGCCAGAGAATATTATTTCCATTTTGCAGATGAGGAAACTGAGGCAAAGAGAAATTAGATTATTTGCCCAAGGTCCCACAGCTTTCTCAGGTCAGATTTGAACTCAGATCTTTTCTGACT
This sequence comes from Myrmecobius fasciatus, assembly GCA_023553655.1. NCBI lineage: Eukaryota > Metazoa > Chordata > Mammalia > Dasyuromorphia > Myrmecobiidae > Myrmecobius > Myrmecobius fasciatus. The sequence continues at coordinate 902 of JAJPUD010020439.1, read as the reverse complement.
CCAGGTTCAATATTGTATCCACTGGGCCACCTAGTTGCCTTCACTATTCATGTTCATAATTCATTGAATGAGAATACTTAAAGTTGACTTTTGAAGGAAGTACAGAACTTTTAAAATTTGCATATGTATAGGAAGTAAATTCCTTCAGTGAGCTATATAGATCGAGACAGTCCATGGAAACATGAGAAAACAGATTAAGATGATGGACTAGTTTGCAGAAGACTAAGAAAACAATTAGAAAGCTATAGAGTCTTGGCTTTGGGTGATATAAACTTTAACTCAGTTATAGCGAGACTGGAGAGAAAAAAATCAATATAAAAGAAGTTAGGAATTTCAGATTGATGGGATTTTGACAAATGATTTCATGGGAATATGTATGATGAAGAAGGAAGAATCTAAGGTAACTGAAATTTAGGGCTTATATAACTGGGAGGAACACGGCATCATTATCAGAAATAGGGTCAGGTTTAGAGAGTACACGATAATAGTAGGGTTCTGTTTCTAGTTCTAGATTGCATATAATACAATGGAAAGAATATTGACTGGAATCAGAGGACTTCAGTTAAGATCCCACTTCTGATACTCCCTATATGTTTTTAGGGCAAGTCATTCCAGTTTCTTTCATTTTAATTTTTTTAATTGAAAGGTCTTGGATCCATAGTATTTAAGGATTCTTTTAGCTTGGGATGTGTGTTCTCATTGCAGAAAAGTGAAAAAGGAAATGCAGGACTTTTACCTTACTATTCATGGTCTTTCTACCTTTTGGGGTCACAAAGAATAAGTGTAGTTAGTGGTTCTTCCATCTGATTCCAATTCAGATATTAAAAAAAATTTTCCTTTTTCTATACTCCTATGACCACTCACCATCCTATTTAACCTCCTCTGGATATGCCCTTCTAAAA
>JAJPUD010020438.1:0-24716 GCA_023553655.1 Myrmecobius fasciatus | reverse complement strand
GAAAAACAACTGACCAGGAAAATAGATCTAGGAGAGACAATCTAAGGATTATTAGACTTCCTGAAAGCCATTATGAAAAAAAGAGCCTAGACATCATCCTTCAGGAAATCATCAAGGAAACTGTCCTGATGTTCTAGAAACAGAAGATAAAGTAGCCATTGAAAGAATTCACCAATCACCTCTTGAAAGAGACCTCAAAATGAAAACTCAAGGAATAACGTGGCTAAATTTCAGAACTATAGGATTAAGGGGAAAAAAATTGCAGGCAGCAAGAAAGAAGCAATTCAAATATCAAGGAACTATAATCAAGATTACCCAGGACCTAGCAGCTTCCACCTTGAAGTATTAAAGGGCCTGGAATCTCTGACATCTGAAAGACAAGGAAACTTGGATTGCAGCCAAGAATAAACTACCCAGTTAAATTGAACATTATCTTTCAGGGAAAAAGATAGACATTCAGGATATAGGTGAATTTCATTTATTTCAGATGAAAAGACCAGAGCTGAATAAAAAATTTGATCTCCAAATACAGAACTCAAAAGAAGCATAAAAAGGTAAAAAGCAAAGAATTGTTGAGAACTATATCTCTGTTATGGATATATTTAAAGAGAACAGGTATAATTTGATTTTGTTGTGATGACATGAAAAAGGAACTAGAGGTAGAAAGGGAAAAAGAGGAAAAGGGAGGTAAAATTAGGGAAATTGCATCTCACAAAGAGGCAAAGAAGACCTATTATAATTGAGAAAGAAGAGAGGGGGATGAACATTGTGTGAATCTTACTCTCATCAGACTTGGCTCAACAAGAGAATATGAGACATATTTTGTTTCACAGAGAAACTTGACTCACCTTATAGGGAAGTGGGAGGGGAAAGGGAAAAGAAAAGGGAGAGGAGCTGTAAAGGAGGAGGGCAGTTTAAGGGAGGTGGAGGTCAGAAGCAAAATACTGCGGAGAAGGGAAAGGGAAAAGGAAAAAGAAAAGCATAACTTGGGGTAAATGAAATGGCAGGGAATACAGAATTAGTTATTTTAACTGTAAATGTGAATGAACTCTCCCATAAAACGGAAGCAGGCAGCAGACTGGATTAAAAGCCAGAATCCTACAATATGTTGTTTACAAGAAACACATTTAAAGCAGTGTTACATAAAGTAAAGGAAAGGCTGGAGCAGAATCTATTGTGCTTCAGGTGAAGTAAAAAAGCAGGGGTAGCAATCCTGAGCTCAGATCAAGCAAAACTAAAAGTAGATCTAACTTAAAAAGGGAAGGAAAGAAACTATATCTTGCTAAAGGGCACCATAGATAATGAAGCAATATCAACACTAAACATATATGCACTAAGTGGTATAGCACCCAAATTCCTAAAGGAGAAATTAAGAGAGCTGCAAAAAGAAATAGACAGCAAAACTATACCAGTAGGGGCTCTCAGCCTTGCTCTCTCAGAACTAGATAAATCGAACCACAAAATAAATAAGAAGAAAGTTAAGAAGTTAAATAGAATTTTAGAAAAGTTAGGTATGATAGATCTTTGGAAAAATTGAATGGAGACAAAAAGGAGTTAACTTTTTTCATGGAACCTATATAAAAATTGACCATGTATTAGGGCATAAAAACCTCAAAATAAATGCAGAAAGGTAGAAATAGTAAATGCATTTTTTTCAGATTATGATGCAATAAAACTCACATGAAATAAAAGGCTAGAGGAAAATAGACCAAAAATTAATTGGAAACTCCTAAAAAATGAATAGGCGAGACAACAAATCATAGACACAATAACTTCATCCAAGAGAATTACAACAATGAGACAACATATCAAAATTTGTGGGGTGCATCTAAAGCAGTTATTAGGGGAAATTTTATGTCTTCAGATACTTGGATAAAATAAAGAGAAAATCAATGAATTGGGCTTGCAATTTAAAAAGTTAGAAAAAGAACAAATTAAAAACCCTCAATTAAATGCCAAATGTGAAATGCTGAAAATAAAAGAGGAGATTAATAAAGTTGAAAGCAAGAAAACTATTGAATTAATAAATAGAACTAAGAGTTGGTTTTATTTAAAAAAAAACTAGATAAACCTTTAGTTAATTTGATTAGAAAAAAGAAAGAAGAAAATCAAATTGCTAGTCTCAAAAATGAAAAGGGAGAACTTTCCATCAATGAAGAGGAAATTAGAACAATAATTAGGAGTTATTGCCCAACTATAGTCAATAAATTTGATAATCTAAGTGAAATGGAGAGATATCTACAAAAATATAGATTGCTCAGATTAACAGAAGAGAAAACAAATTATCTAAATAGTCCCATTTTTTTTTTCCTGTGGCAATTGGGATTAAGTGACTTGCTCAGGGTCACACAGTTAGGAAGTGTTAAGTGTCTGAGACCAGACTTCAATTCAGATCCTCCTGACTTCAGGACTGGTGCTCTATCCACTGCACCACCTAGCTGCCCCAGCAGTCCTATTTTAGAAAAAGAAATGGAACAAGCTATTAATCAACCCTGTAAGAAAAAATCTCCAGGACCAAATGGATTTACATGTAAATTCTACCAAACTTTTAAAGAACAATTAATTCCAATACTATATAATCTATTTGAAAAAATAGGGAAAGAAGGTGTACTACCAAATTCCTTTTATGATACAGATATGGTACTGATAGCTAAACCAGGTAGGGCAAAAACAAAGAAAATTATAGACCAATTTCCTGAATGAATATTGATGCAAAAATCTTAAATAAAATATTAGCAAAGAATTACAGAAAGTCATCCCCAGTATAAATCACTATGATCAAGTAGGATTTATACCAGGATTGCAGGGCTGGCTCAATATTAGGAAAACAGTTAGCATAATTTACTATATCAATAACCAAACAAAAATCATATGATTATCTCAATAGATGCAGAAAAAGCATTTGATAAAATCCAACAACCATTACTATTAAAAAAAAACACTAGAGAGTATAGAATAAATGGACTTTTCCTTAAAATGATCAGTAGCATCTATTTAAAATCATCAGCAAATATCATATGTAATGGGAACACATTAGAACCATTCCCAATAAGATCAGGAGTGAATGCTATTCAACATTGTATTAGAAATGTTAGCTTTGGTGATGAGAAGAAAAACAGATTAAAGGAATTAGAGTAAGTAATGAGAAAACCAAATTATCACTCTTTGTGGATGATATGATGATATACTTAGAGAACCTTAGAGAATCAATTAAAAACTACTAGAATAATAATTCACAACCTTAACAAAGTTGCAGGATACAAAATAAATCCACATAAATCATCAGCATTTTTATATATTATCAACAAAGTCTAGCAGCAAGAGATACAAAGAGAAATTCCATTTAAAATAATTGTTGATAGTATAAAATATTTGGAAATCTATCTGCCAAGGGAAATTCGGGAACTATATGAAAAAAACTACAAAACACTTTCCACACAAAGTCAGACCTAATCAGTTGGAAAAAATATCAAGGTAGGCCAATCAAATATAATAAAAATGGCAATACTACCTAAATTTATCTACTTATTTCCATCAAATTTCCAAGAAAATATTTTATAAACTAGAAAAAATAATAACAAAGTTCATCTGGAAGAACAAAAGGTCAAGAATTTCAAGGGAATTAATGAAAAAATGCAAATGAAGGTGCCCTAGCTGTGGCAGACCTAAAACTATATCATAAAGCAGTACTCATAAAAACCATTTGGTACTGGCTAAGAAATAGAGTAATTGATCAATAGAATAGGTTAGGTTCATAGGCCCAAACAGTCAATGACTATAGTAATCTAGTGTTTGACAAATCCAAAGACCCCAACTTTTGGAATAAGAACTCTGACAAAAACTGCTGGGAAAATTGGAAATTAGTATGGCAGAAACTAGGCACTAACTCACACCTAACACCTTATACCAAGATAAGGTCTAAATTGAGTTCATGATTTAGGCATAAGGAGTGATATTATAAGCAAATTAGAAGAACATAAGACAGTTTACCTCTCAGATCCTTTCAGGAAGAAATTTTGTGACCAAAAAAGAACTGGAATTCATTATAAAATACAAAATAATTTTAATTATATTAAGCTAAAAAAGTTTTTGTACAAACAAAACTAATGCAGACAAGATTAGAAGGGAAACAATAAATTGGGGAAACATTTTTACATTTAAGGGTTCTAATAAAGACCTCATTTCTAAAATATATAGAGAATTGACTCAAATATATAAAAATTCAAGTCATTCTCCAGTTGATAAATAGTCAAAGGATATGAACAGACAATTTTCAGATGAAGAAATTGAAACTATTTCTAGTCATATGAAAAGGTGCTCCAAATCACTGTTGATCAGAGAAATGCAAATTAAGACAACTCTGAGATACCACTACACACCTGTCAGATTGGCTAAGATGACAGGAAAAAATAATGATGAATGTTGGAGGGGATGTGGGAAAACTGGGACCCTGATACATTGTTGGTGGAACTGTGAACAGAGCCATCCATTCTGGAGAGCAATTTGGAACTATGCTCAAAAAGTATCAAACTGTGCATACCCTTTGACCCAGCAGTGTTTCTATTGGGCTTATATCCCAAAGAGATTTTAAAGGAAGGAAAGGGACCCACATATGCAAGAATGTTTGTGGCAGCCCTTTTTGTAGTGGCTAGAAACTGGAAACTGAAGGGATGCCCATCAATTGGAGAGTGGCTGAATAAATTATGGGATATGAATGTTATGGAATATTATTGCTCTGTAAGAAACGATCAGGAGGATGATTTTAGAGAGGCCTGGAGAGACTTACATCAAGTGATGCTAAGTGAAATGAGCAGAACCAGGAGATCATTGTACCTGGCAACAAGATTATATGATGATCAATTCTGATGGACATGACTCTTCTCAACAATGAGATGATTCAGACCATCTTGTGATGAAGAAAGCCATATAAACCCAGAGAAAGGACTGTGGGAACTGAGTGTGGTTCACAACATACCATTTTCACTCTTTTTGTTGTTTGCTTGCATTTTGTTTTCTTTCTCATTTTTTCCTGTTTGATCTAATTTTTCTCAAGCAGCAAAATAATTATATAAATATGTATGCATATATTGGATGTAGCATATAATTCTACCATGTTTAACATATATTGGATTACATACCACCTAGGAGAGGGAGTGGGGTAAGGAGAAGGAAAATTAGAACACAAGGTTTTGCAAGGGTTAATATTGAAAAATTATCCATGCATATGTTTTGAAAATAAAAAGCTTTAATAAAAAATAAAATAAATTTGAACTCACATCTAAAAAATGCATTTAAAAAAAGAAAAAAAGATGATAAAACTAAACTTCTAAAAGGGAAAATTTCTATTTCTGAAAAACAAAATAAATTATAATTAAAAGAGATGTTCTTTTCTTGGAGAATGACTAAACAAATTGTGGTATATGAATGCTGTTGTGTTGTAAGAAATTGTGAAATGAATGGTTTCAGAGGAAATGGGGAAGGCTTGTATGGACATTGTTGTTATTTGTCTTTCATTCTCGAAGAAGATCAAAGACATCAGAAAGGTGATGTGATGTCTTGCAAGTGAATTAGATTTAACTGAGGTATGGCTTTGCAAAGTCATCAGCCTCATTCCTTCAGACTCATGGAGTCCAGTGGCAATATATAAGTCAGTATAAATGGTAATGGCCCGAGATGCAGTGGTAAAACCTGTCCTTTTAAAGATAAGGTCTTTCACATATATCAGTTTGTCTAAGGCCCCATCTGGTGATTAAAGAACAGGTAAGAATTATAGCAAAATCTGGCCTAATTTGACTTCCCAAAAGAATCATTCAGGGCAATGAAGACCCTCTGAGTTTCTAGCCAGAATAGAAACAATTACTATTTATACTTACTCTGAGCCATCAGAACAAAAAATGAGCAAATGAAGCTTGGGCTTGGACCTATTTGTTGGCCAGTCAGTGAAATTTGGGTTAAAGGCATGGTAAGGTAGCTCCATTTGAATCTCAATGGACTTAATCAAAGTCTGGTTTATCAGAGCTATATTTCAAGAAGTCATAAATGAAAATTATATGGGACAAAAGTTAATTGCCCCAGTTTAAAAGAAAAATGATAGAATAAATAAACTTTGAAATGAACAGAACTAAGAGAACAATTTATGGAATGGAAGCAATATTTTGAAGAAAAACAACTCAATTGTTTAGGCATTAACTATTCTCATATTGTTGTCACAAAGATAATTTCTTTCTCCTCTAATTTGTTAATGATGTGATTGATATAATCTGTTATACTTAGGTTACATGTTTATTTGGAGCTTATCCCAGTGTAAGATGCCTGATGTTTACTTAAACACAACTTCTGCCAGACAGCTGATATTACTTATCCCAACAGTTTTTTGTCAAATAATAAGTAAGACATCCAATTTTAAATTGTGGGACTAGAACTTTGGACAAAAGCTAGCTATATTGATCTGGTAATTTGCATAGAGATAATAATTGAATTGTCTTGAAAACAAGAGAAGAGAATATCCAGAAAGGAGAAAGTAATCAGGAGTATCGAAGAATATAGAGAAATCAAGATGGTTAGTGAATGAGATAAAGGTTGTCATGACATTTGACAATTAAGAAATCATTCTTAACTTTGGAGGGAGCAATTTCAATTGACTGAATCAAGATCAGGATCAGACTGCTGAGGGTTTAGAAGATAGTGAAATGAGAGGAAATAGGGGCAAGACGTAAAGACAGAGTTTTTTCTAGGATTTTGGCTAAGAAATGAAGAACTTTAGAATGAAAACTAGCAGAGATAGTAGATGTGGTGAGGTTTTATATTGAAGATAAAAAGACCCAGGTATATTTGTATGCAACAGGGAAGGAACCAGTAGATAGGGAGACATTGAAGATTAAACATAGGGAAAATACATAGTGGATATAATTTGTTCTAGGCAAAGGGGTACTTATAGAGAGATTGACATTGACAAGGAGAGTGGCTATAGCTTTTCATCACAGACTAGAATGAAGGAAGAAATAAATAGAAATTATGTCAAGGAGTTATGAAATGATATGGAAGAAAGGGTTTACAGTGAATGGTTTCACATTTCTTAGTGTATGAAACAACGTTCTCAACTGAGAGGGTGAGAAGAAGGTGAGGTGTGGGGGGTGTCTTAAAGAAAGTAGAGAGGTTTGGGGAAAACTGTTATGTCAGCACAGTTAGTTGCCTGACTTTCTTCAACTATGTTCAGTAGCAAATAAGTAGGGTCAGAGGAAGAGGATGGTAGTAATAATGCAATTATACACATACATATATACACATACACACATGCATATATATGTATGTATATATGTGTGTATATACATGCGTGTATATATGTATGTGTGTGTATAAAATGCATCAGTGTTAACATAGCATGAAACTGACTATGGGGCAAAATAAAGAAGAGATTTATACACACAATATGTGTGTTTGTGTGTGTGTATATATATACACATATGTGTGTGTGTATATATATATATATATACGTGTATATATATGTTAAGGTTGACAGTATGTTAATAAAGCTTAGATTCACAAATGCTCATAATAAAATTTTATTGATATCCAGTAATATAAACATAAATCCCTTTAGAAACAAAGCCACCAGCCTGATTTTTAAAGTAAATGTGTCTCATATTGATGCTCATGATAAGGTTCTCTCTGCCCAAATTGGGGTTATATCTTTTTTGTTCCAAAAGGAGATTCTAGCAAGTCTTCGTTAATCTGTACTACTCTCAAATGATCAGATAATGCTTATATTTTTAAGTCCAGGAAATGCAAGCATCTGTTTTAATTGCAACCCAGAAAGAAAGTTATAGTTGGGGCCATGGTGGGTCTTTATGATTTTTGTTAAGGGCATCTTAACATCTAAGTGATTGATTATTTAAGCTTTTGATGAAAGAAAACTGTCAATCAAAGCTTTAATTTTTTATAACCATTAGTAAATTTTTATTAATTATTTACCAAATTTGAGCGACACATATTATTGCCAATCTAAAATATGCAAGTCCTTATCTTATTATAGAAAAATGGTTTACATAACATTTCAGTCACAAACTAGAGGCTTTAAACAAAACACAGTTGCTCATTTTAAATTAGCATATTTAGTCCTACTATAGGACTGGAGAGTAAAGGATAATATAGTGTAGAATTAGTTAAAGAATGAGGAAAGAGAATATAGTCAGAGCAAGGGTGATAGCTGGCAAAGGATGATAGTATTGTAAGCCAGGATGAGGATGAAAAATAAATATAGGAGGAATAAAGTAGAGGGTAGGATCATAAAAAAAATTCTTTTTTATATTGGAACTTAGAATTCCTCATTATGGAAATATTTCACTTATGAAGATTCAGACTGTGATCATCCCTGTTTATCTGTCTTTGTATCCCAAAACCTAACTACAACTTGAATGTTGCTGTTTCATCATATAGCAAGAGCTGAGGTGAACTTAAATGCTGTGATTTAGGTACAATCTCACTGAGGAAAGAAGGAGGTTTTGCAAGGGAATGGTAGATAATGGCCATTGGAATCTAGATTGGGCAGTAAATTTGGATAGTCAATGGTAGAAGCCTATGGTAGAAGAAGTTACTGAGTCAAGGTTATAGAGGAAGAGTCTACAAGTAGCAATGTAGATGCAACGAGGGAATCAATGATAATTCTGCCTCTCCTTTAGGAGGTCTCTCTTTCCCACTGTCAGATAGTAAAAAAGAAGCTCTGTTCAGTACTAAAAAGGATGATCAAAATGCAGTATCATCATGGTGGAGCCAGTTCTCTATGTGTCTCAAAAGGTGGAATCCATTAGAAAAAGAAACCAGAAAGAAGGGAAATGTGTATACTTCATAGAGTGGGATGGGGCTTCTTTACATCCTAGTAGTGGGGATTTCCTTCATGTCCCTCACCTTATTGAGAGCAAACAGTGTTGAACCATTCAATGACTAGCTGCATTGTACTTGTCATGATCCTCATCCTTTTTTTCCCCATTTAGGATATATCAGAGAAGGATTTCTGGCAATGCAGCATGCTGTGAATAAAGCTATCATGAAGTATCATGCACCAGAAGCTGCCAACAATATCTTTAGTAAAATCACATTAATTGTGAAGAGGTTTCCTTATCCAGCTTTCATTAAGGACTATTTCCTCAAGATTTTACAGTCCATACTGCCTCTGCTTCTTGTGCTGGCCTTTACTTTCACCGTACTGAACATCATCCGTAACATTGTGCATGAGAAGGAGAAGAAACTGAAGGTAATCTGCCTTATTTAAGATGGAAACCATTTGAGACGCTTGAAGCATTGTGGGGCACAGATACAACTTTAATGAAAATTTAATATGATAGGTATGAGGCCAATCTGATCCTCTAGTCAAATGGCTTGTTCAGTTACAAGAGTGAAGATTATTCATTAGAGTTAGAAGGAAATAAAGAGCAAAATGCATCCCTAATTTCAAAGGATTTTGAGTAGTAGTGATGAACTGTATACATACATAAATATAAAACAGAATTTAAGATGTGGTCACTTTAATTAAATGTACTCATTAAAATGATTATGTCAGAGATGTTCTTTGATATTATTGGCTTTCAGCATGTGACGTGGCATTTGAACTTGGCCTTAGAAAATAAATAGTCAGCTAAGGCGTTTGTACTGGAAGAGTTTGCTTATAATTAGAATGTTTATAATAAAAGGGTTCCAAAGGGTAAGTAGAATAGTAAAATGTCCCTAGAGAGTTGTCAGATTTTTCTAGGTGTATGTTCGTCATCTTTCTCTAGTAAGTTTTTTGTTTTACCTTGTTTCTCTATGGAAATTGGGTATAGTCTGTTTATAGTTTTAAAAAGGAAGCTTCTAAGCTAAGGGAAGGGCATTTTTATTTCTCAAGAACTAGTGTAACAGCACTGGTTTAGGGGTAAGGAAAGTGGAGTCCTTGTCTTGGATATGCTGTTTAAGTAACTTGGAGCCTGCATAAGTTACACATATTCTTTGTCATAGTAATTCTGTCTAAAAGACAGGACAATACCACTCTCAGGATGAAGCAGATTTTTTTTATATTACCCAGAGAAATTTATTGATAACATTATTCAAACATTATTCAAGTAGAAAGTTAGATATTTGATTCTTTAATAGTATTTAATTTTTCTAAACATATGCAAAAATAGTTTTCAACATTCACCTTCGCAAAAACTTGTGTCCAAATTTTTCTCCCTCTTCCTCCCTATCATCTCCCCTAAATGGCAAGCAATCCAATATAAGTTAAACATTTATAATTCTTCTAAAAATATTTCCATATTCATCATGCTACATGAGAAATATCAGATCAAAAGGGAAAAAAACACAAGAAAGAATAAAAAGCAAATAAACAACAGCAATCAAAAAAAAAAGGTGAAAATACTATGCTTCAGTTTACATTCAGTCTCCATAGTTCTCTCTCTGGATGCAGATGGTTCTTTCCATTGCAAATCTATTGGAATTGCCTTGAATCACCTCATTGTTAAAAAGAGTCAAGACAGTGTAGTGGATAGAGCATCAGCCCTGAAGTCAGGAAGACCTGAATTCAAATCTGGCCTCAGACACTTAACACTTCCTAGCTGTGTAACACTGGGCAAATCACTTAACCCCAATTGCCTCAGAAAAAAAAGAGCCAAGACCATCACAGTTGTCATCACATTCTTCTTGTTGCTGTATATAGTGCTCTTGGCTCTGTTCATGTCACTCAGCATCATTTCATGTAAATCTTTCCAGATTTTTTGAAATCAGCTTGCTCATCATTTTTATATGTACATACCTTATAAGAACTTATACCATTTACCATCACTTATTCAGCCATTCCTCAACTGATGGGCATTCACTCATTTTCCAATTCCTTGCCACTATAAAAAGGGCTGGTACAAACATTTTTGCACATGTAGGTCCTTTTCCCTTTTTTATGATCCCTTTTGGATACAGTCCCAGTAAAGACACTGCTAGATCAAAGGATATGCACAGGTTTATAGCCCTTTGGGCATAGTTCCAAGTTGCTCACCAGAGTGGTTGGATCATTTCACAACTCCACCAACAATGCATTTCTCTAATAGTGATTTATAGCATTTTTTCATATGACTAGAAATAGCTTTAAGTTTCTTTGTATGAACATTATTTGTTCATATCCTTTGACCATTTATCAATTGGGGAATGAATAAATTTGATTCAGTTCTCTATATATTTTAGAAATGAGGGCTTCATCAGAAACACTGGCTGTAAAAATTGTTTCCCAGCTTTCTGCTTCCCTTCTAATTTTGACTGCATTTGTTTTCTTTCTGTAAAACCTTTTTAATTCAATGTATCAAAATTATGCATTTCATAATGTTTTCTAGTTCTTTTCCAGATGAATTTTGTTATTATTTTTTCTAGCTCTATGAAATAATTTCTTGGCAGTTTGATTGATAGGTAATGAATAAGTAGTTTAAGTTAGGTAGAATTGTCATTTTTATTATATAAGTTCAGCCTACCTATGAGCACTTGACATTCTTCCAGTTGTTTAGATTTAACTATATTTATGTTAAAAGTGTTGTAATTTTGTTCTGGCTTTGTCTTGGCTCTCAATATTTTATATTATCTATAGTTATTTTAAATGGGATTTCTCTTTCTATCTTTTGCTGCTGGACTTTTTTGATAACATATAGAAATAGTGATAATTTATGTGGGTTTATTTTATATATTGCAACTTTAATGAAGTTGTTAATTGTTTCAGGTAGTTTTTTAGTTGTCTCTAGGATTCTGTAAATATATCATTATGTCATTTGCAAAGTGTGATAGTTCTGTTTCCTCATTACCTACTCTAATACCTTCAATTTTTTTCTTCTCGTTGCTAAAGCTAACATTTCTAGTACAATATTGAATAGTAGTGGTGATAATGGACAACCTTGTTTCACCCCTGATCTTATTGGGAATGCTTCTAGTTTATCCTATTACATATAATGCTTCCTGATGGTTCTTATCATTTTAAGGAAAACTCCATTTTTTCTTACGCTCTCTACTATTTTTAATAGAGATGGGTGTTGTATTTTGTCAAGTATTTTTTCTGCATCTATTGAGATAATCATACAACAACAAACAAGTCTATTAGTTTGGTTATTGATATGGTCATAATTATGCTGATAATTTTCCTCATCTTGAATTATCCTTGCTTTTCTGGTATAAATCCTACTCTGTCATGGAGTATTATTTTGTTAATAAATTTCTGTGATCTCTTTTCTAATATTTATTTAAGATTTTCCATCAGTATTCATTAGGGAAATTGGTTTATAATTTTCTATATTTTGGCCCTTCCTAGTTTAGGTATCAGCCCCATGTCTGTATCATAAAAAGAATTTGATAGGATTCCTTTTCCCCCTATTTTTTCAAATAGTTTATATAGTATTAAAATTAATTGTTCTTTAAATGTATGGTGGAGTTCCTTGAAAATACATCTGACCCTGGAGAATTTTTCTCAGGGTGCTGATTAGTAACTTGTTCAATTTCTTTTTCTAAAATGGGACTATTAAGTATTTTATTTCCTCATCTGTTAATCTGGGCAATCTATATTTTTATAAGTGTTGATCCATTTCATTATTATCAGATTTACTGACATATAATTGGGCAAATAGCTCCTAATTATTGCTTTAATTTTCTCTTCCCTGGTGATAAGTTCAGCTTTTTTCATTTTTGATGCTGGTAATTTGGTTTTCTTTTTCCTTTTTCCAATCAAATTAACCAAAGGTTCATTTTTTTTTGTTTTTTCATAAAACCAACTCTTAGTTTTGTTTATTAGTTCAAGAGTTTTCTTACTTTCAATTTTATTAATCTCTCTTTAGATTATCTGAATTTCTAATTTGTTATTTAATTGAGAGTTTTCAATTTGTTCTTTTTCTACCTTTTTTTAGTTGCATATCCAATTCATTGGTTTTCTTTCTATATACATATTATTCATGTAAGCCTCTAGAGATGCAAAATTTCTCTTAAGAGCTGCTTTGGCTGTATCTCATAAGTTTTGGTATGTTTTCTTAAATTGTCATTCTCTTGGATAAAATTATCAATTGTTTTTATAATTTGTTGTTTGACCCACTCATTCTTTAGGATTGGATTATTTAGTTTCCAATGAATTTTTGGTCTGTTTTCCCATGGCCCCTTATTATACATAATTTTTATTGTATCATGATCTGAAAAAGATGCCTTTACTATTTCTTCCTTTTTGCATTTGATTGTGAGGTTTTTATGTCCTTATATGTGGTCAGTTTTTGTGTAGGTTACATGTACTGCTGAGAAAAAGATGGATTCCTTTCTGTTCTTATTCAGTTTTTTCCAGAGGTCTATCATGTCTATGTTTTCTAATATTCTATTAATCTCCTTAACTTCTTTCTTGTTAATTTTGTAGTTAGATTTATTTAATTCTGAGAGTGAAAGTTGAGATTCCCCACTAATATAGTTTTGCTATCTATTTCTTCTTGTAACTGACTTCTTTAAGAATTTGGGTGCTGTGCTACTTGGTGCATATATGTTTAGTATTGTTATTTCTTTATTTTCTATAATACCTTTTAGCAAGATGTAGCTTTTTTTGGTTATTTTTAATAAAGTTTTTTTCAAAACACATGCATAGATAGTTTTCAATGTTCACCCTTCCAAAACCTTGTGCACCAAATTTTTTTCTCCCTTCCTTCTGCTCCTCCCCTAGATGGCAAGTATTCCATTGTATGTTAAATGTGCAATTTTTCTATATGTATTTTCACAATTATCATGCTGCAAAAGAAAAATCAGATCAAAATGGGGGAAAGGAGAAAAAACAAAATGCAAACAAACAACAACAAAAAAAGTGAAAATATTATGTTGTGATACATACTCAATCTCCACAGTCCTCTTTCTGGGTACAGATGGCTCTCTTCATCACAAAAGTATTGAAACTGACCTGAATCACCTCATTGTTGAAAAGAGGTACGTCCATCAGAATTGAAGATATAGCTTTTTTTTTTAACAAGGTGTAGCTTTCTTCCTTATCTCTTTTAATTAGATCTATTTTTGCTTTTGCTTTATCTGAAATCAAAATTTCTCCCCTTGTTTTCTTTATTTCTGCTGAAGCTTGATATATTCTGCTCCAACCTTTTACCCTTACTCTATGTATATCTCTCTGTTTCAGATGTTTTTCTTATAAACAAAATATTGTAGGAATTTTGTTTTTTTAATCAATCTGCTACCTATTTATTTATTTTTTTTAATTTTTTAAATTTTTTAAATTTTTATTTTTTTTAACATTTTCTTTTTTACTTTCTTTTTTTGTGGAGGCAGTTGGGGCCAAGTGACTTGCCCAGGTTCACACAGCCAGACAAGTATCTGGGTCAGATTTGAACTCAGATCTTCCTGATTTCAGGGCAGGTGCTCTATCCACTGAGCCACCTAGCTGCCCCTCTGCTACCTATTTATGTTTTATGGGAGCATTCATCCCATTCACATTCACAGTTTTGATTACTCAGTGTGTATTCTCTTCATCCAATTTTCTCCCTTGTATATATTTTTTTCTCCTTCCATTCTTTCCTTCCTCACCAGTGCTTTGTTTTTGACCACCCCCTTCCTCAGCTATTGCTTATGTCTTAGACAAAAAGGTATTGCCGAGAGAAATGTGTTGATCTTTGACCTTGGAGGTTACTTCTGATGTTTCCATCCTTACCAGTAAAGATGGCATTTTTGAAGTCAAGTCCACAGCAGGGGACACCCACTTGGGTGGGGAGGACTTTGACAACCGCATGGTCAACCATTTAATACCAAATTGGAGCAAAAGCACAAAAAGGACATCCGTGACAACAAGGGGCTGTTCACCATCTGTGCCCCGAGTGTGAATGTGCCAAGCATACCCTCTCTTCCAGTACCCCTGCCAGTACTGAAATTGCCTCCCTCTATGAAGGACTCGACTTCTATCCATCAGTCACCTAAGCATGGTTCAAAGAGCTGAACCCTGATCTCTTCCATGACACACACTGGACCCTGTGGAAAAAGCCTTAAGCTAGAGAAATCACAGATTCATGACATCGTCCTGGTGGGTGGTTCCACTCACATCCCCCAAATCCAGAAGCTTCTGCAGAACTTCTTCAATGGCAAGGATCTCAACAAGAGCATCAGTACTGATGAGGCTGCTGCTGATGGTGCAGCTGTCCAGACTGCCATTTGTCTGGAGATAAATCTGAAAGTGTGCAGGACTTGCTGCTGTTGGGGGTGGCTTTTCTGTCCCTTGGAATTGAAACTTCTGAAGGAGTTATGACAGTTCTAGTCAAACATAATACCACCATCCCCACCAAGCAGACACAGACCTTTACCACCTATTCTGATAACCAGCCTGGTGTGCTTATTCAAGGTTTTGAAGGTGAGAGAGCAATGACAAAAGAAAACAACCTGCTTATCAAGTTAGAGCTCACAGAAATCACCCTAACACCCAGAGATGTTCCTCTGATTGAAGTAACATTTGACACTGATGCAAATAGCATCCTCAGTGTTTCTGCTGTGGATAAGAGCACAGGCAAGGAGAACAAGATCACCATCACAAATGACTAAGGTCGCTGAGCAAAAAAAGATATCAACTGTATGGTCTAGGAAGCTGAAAAATACAAGACTGAAGATGAGAAACAGAGATAAGATGTCTTCCAAGAATTCTCTTAAATCTTATGCTTTCAATAGGAAGGCTACTGTGGAAGATGAAAAACTGCAGGGCTAATTGGTGATGAAGACAAACAAAAGATTCTTGACAAATGTAATGAAATAATCACCTGGCTGGATAAGAACCAGACTGCTGAGAAGGAAGAATCTGAGCATCAGTAGAAAGAATTGGAGGAGGTCTGCAACCTCATCATCAATAAGCTGTACCAGAGTGCAGGGAGTATGCCAGGAGGCATGCCTGGTGGGTTCCCAGGGAATGGAATAGCCACATCCAGAGGTACTTCTGGATCCACCTTTGAAGAGGTTGACTAAATGCACCAGAAGAAAGAGCATTACACACAGCTTTCCAAAAATTGAAGGACTCGAATTTGTAGTCAAGGCAGTAGCAGTTTAAAAGTAAAGGTACTATGTAAATCTGGGTATTCTTAATACTTGAATGTGTGCAGAAGGAGAAGTAAACAACATTGCACTTTTTCAGTCCTATAATAAACAAATGGAAATGCAATTCTTGTCCTGGGGAATAAAATCTAATTAAATTGACACCATAAAAAAGAAATGAGTGGAAGTCTCCTACTTCTTTGAATATCCATCTCCTTCCCTGAAAGATTATGCTCAGTCACCTTGGGTAGTTGATTCTTGGTTGTAATATAAGATCCTTTGCTCTCCAGGTATGGCATTCCAGGCCCTCTGATCCTTTATTGTAGAAGCTGCCAAATCCTGGGTAATCCTAATTGTGGTTCCTTGATACTTGAATTGTTTCTGGCAGTTTGTAGTATTTTCTCCTTGATCTTATAGTTCTGGAATTTTACTACAATATTTCTTGGAGTTTTCCTTGTGAGATTCTTTCAAAAATTCATAGATGAACTCTTTCAATTAATATTTTGCTCTCTGTTCTAGTTTATCAGGGAAATTTTTTTGATGATTTCTTGAAAACGCTGTCAAGGCTCTTTTTTTGATCACAGGTTTTCAGGTAGTAATTTTTAAATTGTATCTCTTGGATCTATTTTCCAGGTCAATTATTCCAATGAAGTATTTTACATTTTCTTTTATTTTTTTATTTTTAATTTGAGTGATTCTTGATTTCTCATAGTATCATTGCCTTCCATTTACCCAGTTCTACTTTTTAATGTATGATTTTCTTCAGTTAGCTTTTGTATCTTCTTTTCCATATGATTACTTCTACTTTCAAAGGTGTTGTTTTCTATGGTGAATTTGTTTTTGCATCTAGCCAATTGTATTTTTTAAGGAATTGTTTTCTTCAATTTTTTATCCTTCCTTTTTCTTTTTTTCTTTTTTTTTGGCTTTTTGCTGAGGCAATTGGGGTTAAGTGACTTGCCCAGGGTCACACAGCTAGGGAATGTTTAGTGTCGGAGACCAGATTTGAACTCAGGTCCTCCTGATTTCAGGGCTGGTGCTCTATCCACTGCACCACCTAGCTGCCCCTATCCTTTCTTTTGCAAACTGTTAAATCTCTCTTGCATGCCTGTTATTTCTTTTCCCATTTTATTTCTACCTCTCTTATTTGACTTTTAAAATCCTTTAGAAGCTTTTCCAAGAAAACTCTAGGCTTGAGACCAGTTTCATATGTAGGCATTCTGTCCTCTCCTGAATTGGTATTTTGGTCTTCCTTATGACCAGAGTAGCTTTCTGTGGTCAACACTGTTTTTTGTTCTTGCTCATTTTCTTTCTTTTGCCTCCTATTTCATGACTTTTAAAGTCTAGCTCTTTTCCTAGAGCATGGGGAATGCACAAGCTTTTTGTGCAGCTTTGACTTTGAGCACAGCGGCCCCTTGTGTTTGGTAACTGGCTCACAGCTATGAGGGTAACCCAATCTAGTCCTACCTGTTGTTGCTTGGTTATTCAGGGTGGCAGTTTTCCTTATGCATTGTGACTGGAGGCTGCTCCGCTGCTCTGTTGTCCTACTGTTTTATTTAGCCAGAATAAAGGGATCTTAGTTGTTGATTAAGACACTCTCACTCATTCACAGAACTGAACTGTGCACTACTTTCATCCTAGTGAGACTGACCTTTCTTGAAGTCTTTACAACTTATATTGAGCTGGAAAATTATTTCAGTCCATCTCTTTGTAGGCTCTGTCATTCCAGAATCTGGGGAGCCCAAGCAGCTTCCAGGCTTCACTCCCCCATTTTGGCCCTTTACTCATCCATCTTGGTCTCCATAAACTTTTCTTCTCAATCTCTTTTCCATGTCAGTTTTTGCTTGGATAAACTTTAAATTTTCTTCAGTATTTTTAGCATTATAACTTATTAAATCTATTTGTTGTTGACTAATGTAGTCATTTCTATTTGTTCTATTCTAATTTTTAGGGAATTTGTCCCTTGATCAAGGTTTTGCATGTCTTATACCAGGCTGATGATTCCCTTTTCCTTTTTTATGTTTAATTTTTTATTTTTTTATTAAAGCTTTTTATTTGCACAACATATGCATGAGTAATTTTTCAACATTGACCTTTGCAAAGCCTTCTGTTCCAAATTTTTCTCTCCTTCCCCCCATCCCCTCCCCTAGATGGCAAGTAGTCTAATATGTGTTAATTATGTTAAAATATATGCCAAATCAAATATATGTATACATATTTATACAGTTATCTTGCTGTGCAAGAAAAATTGGATCTACAACAAAAAATACCTGAGAAGGAAAACAAAATGCAAGCAAACATCAACAGAAAGCATGAAAATGCTATGTTGTGGTCCACACTCAGATCCCACAGGCTTATCCTTGGGTGTATATGGCTTTCTTCATCACTAAACAATTGGAACTGGTTTGAAACATCTCATTGTTGAAGAGAGCCATGTCCATCAGAACTGATCATCGTATAGTCTTATTGTTGCCGTGTATAATGATCTCCTGGTTCTGCTGATTTCACTCAGCATCAGTTCATGCAAGTCTCTCCAGGCCTCTCTGAAATCATCCTGCTGGTCGTTTCTTACAGAGCAATAATATTCCATAATATTCATATACCATAATTTATTCAGCCACTCTCCAATTGATGGGCATCCATTCAGTTTCCAGTTTCTAGCCACTACAAAAAGGGTTGCCACAAACATTCTTGCACAGGTGGGGCCCTTTCCTTCCTTTAAGATCTCTTTGGGATATAAGCCCAATAGAAACACTGCTGGGTCAAAGGGTATGCACAGTTTGATAACTTTTTGAGCATAGTTCCAGATTGCTCTCCGGAATGGTTGGATCCGTTCACAGCTCCATCAACAAGGCATCAGTGTTCCAGTTTGCTCATTTTAGCTTGATAGCTTATTCTTGGCTGTAATCCAAGCTCTCTTGCCTTCAGAATATCAGATTCCAAGCCCTTTGATCTTTTAAGATAGAAGCTGATAGCTCTTGGGTGATCCTAATTGTGTCTCCTCGATATTTGAATTGTTTCTTTTTGGCTGCTTGCAATATCCTTTCCTTGGTGTGATAGTTGTTATTCCTTGTTATTCCTTGGGGATTTAATTTTGGGGTCTCTTTCAGGAGGTAATTGGTGAATTCTTTCAATGGTATTTTACCTTCTGATTCTAAAACATCAGGGCAGTTTTCTTTTATGATTTCATCATGGCTTTCAGGAAGTCCAATAATCCTTAGAATGTTTCTCCTAGATCTATTTTTCAGGTCAGTTGTTTTTCCTAGGAGATATTTCACATTTTCTTCTATTTTTTCATTTTTTTGTTTTTGTTTGACTGATTCTTGAAGTCTTATTGATTCATTCACTTCCAATTGTTCAATTCTAATTTTTAGTGTATTATTTTCTTCGGTTACCTTTTTTAGCTCCTTTTGTAACTGGCCATTTGAATTTTTTTGTTCATTGCAGTCTTTTTCCATTTCACCAATTTTGTTTTTCAGTGAATTGGTGTCTTTTTCATATGTCTTTTGCAGGGCATTATATGCTTTTTCCATTCTTCCTTGCACTGATCTCAATTCATTTCCCCATTTTTCCTCTAACTCTCTTTTGAGATTCTTTATTCAATATTCCAGGAAAGCCTTGTGAAATGGGGACCAGCTTATGTCTCCCTTTGCAACTTCCTCTGGAATTGCTTTGCCTTTAGGCACCTCAGTATCTGAGGTCTGTTTTTTCTTGCTCTCCATAAAAGCTGTCTATGGTGAGAGTTCTTTTTTGTTTTTTATTCATTAAAAAAAAGCATGAGGTCTGTTTAAAGCAAAGGAGTGACAGCTGCTTTAATTTGCCCTGGGGCAGTTTTGCTGATTAATTTCCGATGCTGGGTAATGGCATCTAGGTCCGGCTCTTCCAGGGCTCAGTTGTTTA
Source organism: Myrmecobius fasciatus (assembly GCA_023553655.1). NCBI lineage: Eukaryota > Metazoa > Chordata > Mammalia > Dasyuromorphia > Myrmecobiidae > Myrmecobius > Myrmecobius fasciatus. The sequence goes on along the minus strand of JAJPUD010020438.1, from coordinate 4,790 downwards.
CAATTTACCTTTTACAAGAGGCAAATCTGCCAAACCACCTACTTGCAACCAGGGCAGAGTAGCCTAAGAGGCTCACAGAAACTTCCCAAGTGCTTAGAAATTGCAACAGTCTGAAACCCGGCCCATCTTCCTGCCTTGGCTCCCTGCACTGCCGTCTGGGCTCGGCAGACTGCCCCCCTGTCCATTTGAAGCAGATCTGTTCTGAAATTCTTGCAGGGTAACTTCTTCTGGAAATGTGTTGTACTCCTAATATTTGAAGGTGCTTTAACTCCAAAACCAATTCAGAGGCTTAATCTGCTGTTGATTTGAGAGAAAGATTGGAGGAGGTCACAGAGAGTCATGTCTGCACTCCTCCATCTTGGCTCCACCCTCCACAATTCCTTTTTCAATTCTGTTTTCCATAGTTTTCCTTTATTCCTCCTTTTCTATCCCTTCACCCCAACCATTGTTTAAAATATTTTAAGTCTTAAAAAACCCCAAAACCTCTTGTTCCATCTCCTTCTGGAATTGTAGTTAAATTTGTAGCCATGTTGTATTTTTTTTTCTGAGACTTTCCTTATAGTTTTGGAGTTGTGTGGGGTACAAAGACCCTAATCAAATTGACTACTTGGAGACTTCTCAAAGTGAAGGTAAAAGGTTTATTAGAATCTCGCTAGAAGCATGCAGCCCCCCTCCTGGACAGTCAAGAATGAGGAGTGCCTACTAGGAGCTGAGAAACACAGGTTAAATAGACAAGCACTGCCCAGCCCCTCCCCAAAAACCCCCTTATGCAAAGCTTTCATCTTGATTGTTTCTTGCAGTTACTTTCCCCTATGTTGTAGGTTGAGTGATTATGGGTTGAATAAAAATGAGGTAATGCAAGCAAAAGTTTCATTATTCTAAAATGAGATGATTTTTAAGAAATTGAAACTTAGGCCTTGAGACTGAGGCCCAAGGCTTCACATACTTTAGCTGATAGTCTCTGAGAAACCACAATATTCATTCTACACAGAGTCATTTTCTTCTTTTGGTTTTATGACTTGGCTTTCCCCATTGCTATAATAGGTTTTTATTGTAGGTTCCTTTTTTATTTTCCCATTCTTCCACCCTACTGTCTGAATTTAGATTTGATGTTAAGACTGGGCTCTTCTTTGCTTCTGGAGGGAAGGTCCAGGCCAGTTCTGTTACTGCTTTCTTGAGAGTACTAAGTATTGTGTCATTCTCTTATTTCAGGGACAACTAGACTTTTATTAGTCTCAGTTACCTGATTTATTGCAATTTATTGATTTCTTTCTTCCTGTTCTGAGCGCTACAAGCTCTACCTTACCTGTCTTTGGATCTGAGTAACAGAAAACTATTAGAAAACGCCTTTGACAAAATATGACACTCATTTCCATTAGAAAACCCTAAAGAACATAGAAATAAATTTAGCTTTCCTTAAAACAATAAATAGTAACTCAGAAAGAGAACTGTCAGAACTGAGTGTGGTTCACAACATAGAATTTTCACACTTCTTGTTGCTGTTTGCTTGCATTTTATTTTCTTTCTCATTTTTCCAGTTTGATTTGATTTTTCTTGTAACCAAGATAGTTGTATAAATATGTATGCATATATTGGATTTAATATATATTTCTACCATGTTTAACATATATTGGACTATTTACCATCTAGGGAAGGGGATGGAGTAAAAAAGGGAAATCGGAATACAAGGTTTTGCAAGGGTTAATGTCAAAGAATTTTTTGTTCATATGTTTTGAAAAAATAAAAAACCTTAATAAATAAATAAATAAATGACAAAAAAAGACCAAAACCAAAACAATAAGCAGTAGCTATCTAAAGCCATCACCAAATCTTAATGATAATGGAAATGTTAAAACTTTCCCAATAAAATCAGGAGTGAAGCAAGGATAATACATTATGACCACTATTATTCAATATTGTACTAGAAATTTTGCCATAGCAATAAGAGAAGGAAAAGAAATTGAAGGAATTAGAATGGGCAATGAGGAAACAAAATTATCATTCTTTGCTTATCATATGATGATATTCCTAGAGAATCAACTAAAAACCTAATTGAAATAATTAACTTTAGCAAAGCTGCAGGATATAAAATAGCCCATATAAATCATCAGCATTTTTATATTATACATTACATTATAACATAACATAATTAATAATAAATATAATTATAATTTATATTATAAAATAATTATATATTATATATAATGATATATTATCATTTGTATATTAAATGTAAATTAATGTTATCAAGTCTAGAATCAAGAGATAAGAGAAATTCTATTTAAAATAACAAAGGACAATATAAAATACTTGGAACTCTCCCTGCCAAAATGTACCCAAGAATTATCTGAGCACAATTACATTACACTTTTTACACAAATAAAGTCAGATCCAAACAATCATAAAAATATAATTGCTAGGGCAGCTAGATGGCACAGTGGATAGAGCATCAGTTCTGAAATCAGGATAACCTGAGTTCAAATCTGGCCTCAGATACTCAACATTTCCTAGCTATGTGACCCTGGGCAAGTCACTTAACCTCAATTGCCTCAGCAAAAAAAAAAACAAAAACAAAAACAAAAACAAAAATAAAAAAACATATATATATATATATATAAAATTGCTGATGGATAGGTCAAGACAATGTAACAAAAATGACAGTTCTACCTAAATTTATTTGCTTTTTCAGTGCCATAACTAATGAAACTACCCAAAGAATTATTTTATAAGGCTAAAAAAAACTTAATTCATCTGGAAGAGCAAAAATTCAAGAATTTGAGGAATTAATTAAACCAAATGTGAAGGAAGGTGGCCAACTAATATCAGATCTCAAACTGTATTATAAAGCAATAATCATCAAAACTATCTAGCACTGGCTAAGAAGTAGAATGGCAGATTAGTGGAATAGATTAGGATTCAGTAGTAAAGAACCATAGTAATATAGTGTTTGATAAGCCAAAAGACCCCAGCTTTCAGGAAAAGACCTCAGTTTTTGACAAAATCTTCTGGGAAAACAAAAACAGTATGACAGAAACTAGGTATAGACTATCATCTTCCACCATATACCAAGATGAAATCAAAACGGGCACATGATTTAAACATAAAGAGTGATACCATTAGCAGATTAGGAGAGTAAAAAATAATTTATCTGTTAGATCTATAAAGAAGAAAGGAATTTATGACCAAATAAGAGATAGCATTACTATTTGTAAGTTAAAAACCAGTGAACAAACCAAATCAATGAAACCAAGATTAGAAGGAAAACAGAAAGTTTGGGACACAATTTTTAAAGCTAGTATCTCTGAAAAAGGCCTAATTTCTCAAATATTTATTTATTGGATTCAGTGAATTCAAATAAGAATATAATTCATTCCCCAATTAATAAATGGTCAGAAGATATAAACAGGTGGTTTTCAGATAAAGATATCAAAAGTATCTGTAGTTATATGAAAAAAACGTTCTTAATTCCTATTGACTAGAGAAATGCAAATTAAAACAACTCTCAGATACCATGTCATACCTTTCAGAATGGCTAATATTACAGAAAAGAGAAATAGTAAATGTTGGAAGGATTGTGAGAAAATTAGTACACTAAAGCACTTTTGGTGGAATTGTTGACTGGCCCACCCATTCTGGAGAGCAATTTGAAAATAATCTAACTGTGTATACCCATTGACCTCACAATATCACTACTAGGTTTGTATCCCAAAGAAATTAAACAATAAAACAGAGTGAAGGGAAAGGACACATTAGTACAGAAATATGTACAGCATCCTTTTTTGTAATGGTAAAGAATTGAAAATTGAGGGAATGTCCATTAGTTGGGGAATGAGTGAACAAGTTGAGGTATATGATTGTAATGAAATATACTCTTGTGCTGTAACAAATAATGAGCAGGCTGTTTTCAGAAAAACCTGCAAAGACTTATACAAACTCAAGCAAAGTGAAGTAAGCAGAACCAAAAAAACATTGTACATATAGTAACAGCAATATTGTACGATGGTTATCTGTGAATGACAGCTATTCTCAGCAATACAATGATCCAAGATAATTCCAAAGAACTCATGATGAAAAATGCTAAGCTATCCACCTCCAGAGAAAAAAATTAATGGAATTTAAATGCATGCTATTTTTCACTTTATTTCTTGAAGTTTTTTTCCCTTTGGGGCTGTGTCTTCTTTCATATCATGATAAATATGGAAATACCCTTTGGATGATTGCACTTGAATAGTCTATTTCAAATTACCACCCCAAAAAAGAGGTAGGTGAGGGAAGGAAGGAGAAAATTTATTACCCAAAAATTTTTTTTGGTTTTGCTTTTTTTTTTAATTTCTTCAATACCTGGCTTACTAAAAGAGAGATGGATTTTCATATTTGATTATGCATTCACATTGTTATGATAAGTCAATTTTGCTGAATTAAATGAAGAAAATATAATCTCATTCAGATATGTATTTAGAAAAGGGAGGAGTATAACAATGATTTTGACCTTGTGGACACCTAACAGGGTCTCAGGGACCTCCAGGGATCCACAGACCATACTTCAAGAGCCACTGATTTAGCCCTTTGTTTTCTGAATGAGAAAACCTGAGATATGGTGACATTACATGATTAAATTGGAAATAACCGAGCCAGAATCCAAACTCAAGTTTTCTGATGCTCAGTCTATCATTTAACTCACTGAAAATTTAACAATAAACTTTTTTTATAAAGCTTTTTATTTACAAAACATATGAGTGATTTTTCTATATTGACCTTTGCAAAAACTTTTTTTTCCCAAGCTTTTCCCC
>JAJPUD010020437.1:13071-24717 GCA_023553655.1 Myrmecobius fasciatus | reverse complement strand
TGGGATAAGTATTCACTATTTGACAAAAACTGCTGGGAAAACTGGAAACTAGTGTGGAAGAAATTAGGGCTTGACCCACATCTAACACCACATACCAAGATAAGATCTAAATGGGTTCATGATCTGGATATAAAGAGTGATACTATAAGTAAATTAGAGGAATGTAATATAGTTTACCTCTCAGACCTATGGAGATGGAATAAATTTATGTCCAAAGAAGAACTGGAACTCTTAATTGAAAACCAGATAGATAACTTTGACTATATTAAGTTAAAAAGGTTTTGTACAAACAAAATCAATGCAGACAAGATTAGGAGGGAAGCAATAAATTGGGAAATCATCTTTACATTTAAGAGTTCTGATAAAGGTCTCATCTCTAAAATATATAGAGAATTGTCTCATATTTATAAAAATTCAAGCCATTCTCCAATCAATAAATGGTCAAAGGATATGAACAGACAATTTTCAGAGGATGAAATTAAAACTATTTATAGTCATATGAAAAGGTGTTCCAAATCACTATTGATCAGAGAAATGCAAATCAAGACAACCCTGAGATACCACTTCACACTTGTCAAATTGGCTAAAATGACAAGAAAAGTTAATGATGAATGTTGGAGGGGATGTGGGAGGGCTGGGACACTGATGCATTGTTGGTGGAGCTGTGAACAGATACAGCCATTCTGGAGAACAATTTGGAGCTATGCTCAAAAAGTTATCAAACTGTGCATACCCTTTGACCCAGCAGCATTTCTATTGCGCTTATATCCCAAAGAAATCATAAAGGAAGGAAAAGGCCCCACATGTGCAAGAATGTTTGTGGCAGCCCTTTTTGTAGTGGCTAGAAACTGGAAATTGAATAGATGCCTTTCAATTGGAGAATGGCTGAATAAATTATGGTATATGAATATTATGGAATATTATTGTTCTGTAAGAAATGACCAGCAAGATGATTTCAGAGAGGCCTGGAGAGACTTACATGAACTGATGCTGAGTGAAATCAGCAGAACCAGGAGATCATTATACACGGCAACAACAGTACTATATGACTATCAATTCTGATGGACATGGCTCTCTTTAACAATGAAATGTTTCAAACCACCTCCAATTGTTCACTGAAGAAAGCCATATACACCCCAGAGAGAGGGATGTGAAATGTGGACCACAACATAACATTCTCATACTCCTTGATTGATGTTTGCTTACATTGTGTTTCCTTTATCTGATATATCATTTGTAGACAAGATTTTTCTTGCACAACAATGACAAGTTTGGAAATATGTATACATATATTCGATTTGCCAATATTTTAACATAATTAACATGTAGTGAATATCCTGCCATCTAGGGAAGGGGTGGGGAGTTGGGGGAAAAATTTGTAACGGAAAGCTATTGTTGAAGAATTACCCACACATATGTTATGCAAATAAAATAAAAAAATTAATTTAAATTAAAAAAAACAAAAAAAAGAAAAAAAATTTCTTGTTAATTGATCTTTTTTAATCTTTTTATCCAGAAAATAGAATGCTAAAATGTACCACTATCAATGTACTTTTGTTGAGCTCTTTTTGCATGTAAGTTATCATTTTAAATGTAATTTATATTTCAATAATTAGGTTAATATTGATATACTTTATCTTTCATTAACATATTGTGGCATTGCTGTCATAATCTGTCTTAAATTTTCTAACTTGAAATGAAATTGTTCCAAAATTTTGTCTATAATTTATGATATTTATATTTTATATAATCAGTCAAATTAGACAATAATTTTTCAAAACCTTATGTTTTAGAATAGACATAAAAGCAATTACAAATGACAAAAAAAAAGATGATTTGGATTACATTATGAAAATGAGAACTTTTGTCTCTTGGGGGAAAAAAAAAGATGCAATGCAATCAAGTTGGGGGAAAATATATCAGATTTTTCAAATAAGGGTTTGATAGCCAAAATATTTGGAAACAGAATGTGTGTATATGTGTGTGTGTGTATACACATATTTACGTGTGTCGATATGCCTATTTATTAATTATTCTAACAAGACTGTCCATAAGCGCATACTTACTATATAACATGTATACATAACATATATATATATATAAACATGCATACATATATGACCATAAATATGTTAATCAAAGCAATCCTAAAATTTCAACTCACACCCAGCAAACTGTCAAAAAAAAATAACAAAAGAGAAGAATATTCAAAGTTGGAAAGATTGTGGAAAGACAAGAACACTAATGAATTGTTGGTGGAGCTTTGAATTAGTACAACTGCTCTGGAAAGCAATTTGGAATTATTTGAAGAAAATAACTATAACATCTCTACCTTTTGATTCAGTGTTGCTAGGCCAATATTCTAAGGAAACATTATCAAAAACAAACATTCCAGATACATAATGACTATAATATAAATGGAAAGAAATTTAAGATAAAATATTTAAAATGGTTGTTGTAAATTTATAAAGAACAAACTTTGCTCATACAGGAGCTGTGAAAGGATATCATTCCCTACTACATTTCAGAGGTGGGATTTCCATAGCAGTGTTATGTTGCATAAAATGTCAGATTTTGTTCCCTAATATGTTGATCTATTTTGCTATTTTCTCTTTTCTATTAAAATAAATAGATACATGTAGAAAGCTCCCCAACTCTCACACTCACACACACACACACAAAGGATTATTACTTGTTTAGCCCAGATCTTAGGTACTAAGGCATTAAATAGATTGCATGTCATTAATGATTTAAAGTACATGCCTAACCCTTAGTCATAAAGATTCTAAATAATGAAAGCTGATGCTCTATCTTCTATATCTGTCATTTCTATTTATAAATTTTTCAAGCTATTCTTTAATCCTACTCAAATTGCCCCATATTATAATTTTTCTACATTTTATACTCTTATCATTTGCCATTCAGACTGAAAATTTCATTTATTCAAATTTTCCACTCCTTACTTTAGACTTTAGACTTGTGTGATCAATTTTTCTTTTCCCATTTTTATTGATAATAAGTTTTTCATTTCAGAATCAGTAATTTAAAAAAAAAATGGATATTAGGGGCAGCTAGATGGGGCAGTGGATAGAGCACCAGCCATGAAGTCAGGAAGTCCTGAGTTCAAATCTGGCCTCAAACACTTAACACGTCTTAGCTGTGTGACCCTGGGCAAGTCACTTAACCCCAATTGCCTCAGCAAAAAAAAAATAATAATAATAAATAAAATAAAATAAAAAGTGGATATTAGATATGCTCTCATTTCCTTTAAAGTGTCAGTCATCCAGTTTATTGTATCTTGTGCTCCATCCAATTTCATTTCTTGCTATATTTTTTTCCTTCTGGTGTTTTCTCTTTAGGATTTTAAAAATTAATAATATTTGTTCTTTATGTCAGAGCTTTCTCAATCCAATATAGAAATTCAAAAAACAAAGATAGTGCCTAACACTCAATTAATATAACTAAGGGATCACAAACCTTATTCTCATTGCTAGTTGTGACCTTAAAAATGAAACAGCATATATAATAACTCAGGAATCTAGTAGGATGATTCTCTGAACAGTTCAAAGAACTTGGAATAGATAGGTGATTTTAATACTAAGAAGTTCAAAGGATATTAGAGTTTTATTTTCTTTAATAAATGCACCAAACTAGTATAAACAGGATCTACTTCTTTTGAATGAAGCAAAAAAATGAGAAAATTAAATAAATTTAAAGAGATGTTTAATAAAATTATTTTGTGTCAAATGGCTACATATATGTTCTTCACTTTCCATAGTAATTTTTTGTGTATCTATGTTTCCCCTCTTTCTTCTGGAGAAAGATCCTAATATAAGTTTGTATAAAATTATTTGGCTTTTTTCCAGTCTGCTAATGCCCTTACACTTTGTCTGAGAGGCTATTTTCTCTCTGAGATTCTTAATTATTGCCTTTGGTAATTTTCCTAGACTCTTTTATTTATTTACTTTGCTGGAACTGCGATCTTATTGATGTGGGTATTTCTTGCCAAAAATAGAGATACTTGTCATGCATGCCTTCCTATCTAATGAGAGTAATCCACGGCTTACCTTAAATTGTCCACAATGGGTCCACCCAACATTGTAAGGACTTTTCCAAGATCTCTTAACATTTCATGAATGACAAGGAACTAGGTAGATCATTCACTAATTATCCTTCATTCTCACAACCTTCCAGCAGTTGGTGTGCCAAAGGTGAAAGCTTTCAATTTTGTAGCTTAATTCTGGGTCACTGGTTTAATAAAAATTATCAACTTCTTGAATATATTTTAATTTATATTACTGCACTTCAATGTGCTTGTTACTTTGTATAATAATCCATATGTCTTCCTAAGGATCTTTGAATCTACCAGATTTGTCTTTATAGCAATATAATATTCTGTCATGTTCATATAGCATAATTTTCCTCTAATCCCCAGTCAATTGGCACCCACTTTGTTTATGCTTCTTTGCTAAAACAAAAAGTGCTACTATAGATATTTTAAATATACCAGTCCTCTCCTTTGTCTTTGACTTCTTTGAGATACACAGCAAGTAGTTGTTTTTCTGGAATCTATTGACTTTGAGTGTGCTCTTGAATGTAGCTCCAAATTGTTTCCTAAAATATTTGGACAAATTCATAGTTCTATTAATAATATATTTATGTGATTGTTTTCATGCAGCTCCTAAAACAATAGTCATTTTTCTTTCCTCTCATCTTTGTTAATCTGAAGGTGTGAGGAAGTCAGAGCTGTTTTATTTTACATTTCTCAGTAATTAGTGATTCTGAGCATTTTTTTCCATATGATTGTTCATGCTTCTATGACAGTAGCTCTGACTTTTATACATCATACCAATTTCTATATATCTTGGATATCAGATTTTATTAGAAAAATTTGCTATAGAGAAGTTTTCCCAGTTAATTGCATTCCTTTTAATTCCAGGGGAATTTGATTTTGCCCGGATAAATGGTTTCTTTTTTCAATTTTCTGCAATTAAAATCATACATTTAATGTTTTATTCTTATTTCTATCCCTTGGTTAATTCAGAATTCTAACTCTGACCATACTGATATGTTATATGATCATTTATATATAGGTCATCCATCTATTTAGAATTTAAAATAGCATGTAGTGTAAGCTATTAGACTAAACCTAATTTCGATCAGATTGCTTCTTTAATTTTTCTGGAAGTTCTGTCAACTAGGAAGTCATTATTTAACCCTTAAATATCAAATAACATATAGTGATTTTAAGAGTAATATAGTTTTTGGAAACTGAGTGGATGCCCATCAATTGGAGAGTGGCTGAATAAATTATGGTATATGAATGTTATGGAATATTATTGCTCTGTAAGAAACGACCAGCAGGACAATTTCAGAGAGGCCTGGAGAGACTTGCATGAACTGATGCTGAGTGAGAGGAGCAGAACCAGGAGATTCTTGTACACAGCAACAACAGTACTATATGAGGATCAGTTCTAATGGACATGACTCTCTTCAACAATGAAATGCTTCAAACCAATTCCAATTGTTCAGTGAAGAAGGCCATATACACCCAGAGAGAGGGATGTGAAATGTGGACCACAACATAACATTTTCATGTTCTCTATTGATGTTTGCTTGCATTGTATTTCCTTTATCAGATTATTCTTTCTTATAGATATGATTTCTCCTGAACAAAATTGATGTGTGGCAATAACTATACATATATTCGATTTGAGTATTCTAACATAATTATCATGTAGTGGATATTCTGCCATCTAGGGGAGGGGTAGGGAGTAGGAGGGAAAAATTTGTAACAGAAAGCTTTGTAAGGGTTAATGTTTAGGAATTACCCATACATATGTTTTGCAAATAAAAAGTATTAATAAAAAAAAGAGTAACATATTTTTCTTGTTATGTCTTGAAATCATGTTTATTTTTACATTTGCCTTGAATGTGACCTTACTTGTCAAATAAAAAAAGATGACTGCCAAAGGCAATACCAGATTTGAATATAAATTCATTTGTAAACACTTACAAGGAAGTTTTGATAGACAAGGATGAAAAATATTTCATAAATAAGAAAGAAATAGTGAAAGCAAAAACAATTTAAGGAAAGTTTGGCAAGATAACTAAGCAGAGTTTCCAAGGGCATTCAAGGAGAATTATGGAAGGATTACAAACAGAAGAAAATGAAGATTTACAACAATAATTTTAATAAGCTCCTTTCTCGATCAAAGACAGTTCAACAACCACATTTGGTTTCTAACATTTCATTCTCAGAATTGCTGATAGAGGAAATAGGAATGGCACTAAAGAGGACAGAGATGGTAGCAATATTCACTGTGGGCTAAGTAAATATAAAGAAGACCTGTGCTGGAGGTAATACAATTATAAGGGTGGTGAGGAACCAATATAGGGTTTTATATGAAAGAGGGGAAATCTCAAAATTATACTGAATAAGAATGATCAAGAAAATATCAGTAACTTACAATCTACATGCCTACTTTCACATCAAGATAAAAAGGGTAAATTCCATAGCATTTGTTCTATAACCTAGATCATACTTTAACTTGTCTAATAAGAGAAATGATTATTAATAATCAATGATTTGGGGATATTAACATTTTCCTCTTTTCTCTACCCTCATTTCAAGACCTCAGTCTGAAAGCTGAAGCTTCTATGGAATCCCACCCAGCTTTACAAGTTTACTTTGTCAAGTTTAGATGGAGATAGACCCTTTTGTCTAAATTGCCAAGGTTTGGGTTGGTCTGAGTATAAAGACAGTCTCTCTCTGTCCAAGGGTGACATAGTGTTATTCTCAGCTCTCATTGGAATATGCCCACCTCCAAAGAGAATTATACCTCTTAATGGTTGTTAGCCTAGGTGTGACATCCTTTTAAATACTCCTCTTCCAAAAGGACATAAAACTGAAAGCCCACCACTGTGATTGTCTTTGGTCTAAGAAACACAGTCAAATAACCATCCTCTTATTAAAATGCTAACATTATTAATAAAATGATTAACTTGCCCAGAAATTGTATCATTCAGACCTTAATAAACAGCACACTAAGTCTATTCTAATAGGTTTCTGCTATACTATTATATGAATCTTCATTCCCTTCTTCTTTTTATGTGGTCTTATAAAAACTGAGGTCATCATGTAGGTACTCTCATTGGTTTCTATAGTTTCTTCCTCCTCTAGATTATTAGTGATAAAGATGTCTCCCACTCACTCAAACTATCTTCCATTTTTATTATCAATCTATTGCAAAATACCTTTCGAACACTCTGAACTTTAAAATTTGCTTTCCAAGTTTTAGGTTCATATCTAACTCTGTCCATATGATCACTTAGAAAAAAAATTTTGTCTGAGAAAAAAAAAAACTGAAAGTTAAGAAGTTGAATAACTTGCCCAGGGACACACAGCTCTGATAAATATCTGTGAAATGATTCAAATTCAGTTCTTCCTGACTCCAAATCTAGTGTTTGATTCACTATGCCACTTAACCACAGGGAACAGTACAATGACTACAAAGTCAATGAAATCACACTGTATAGAACAGAAAAACACTTATGTTCCATTAAAAAAATATATATAACACTAAATAGAGAAACAGATATTATGCTAAGCAGAGAGCAGTTCAATGACATCAATAAAAGAGCACAAGCATTTTGCTTGGCAATATGTGAAACTTTCATGGGTGTTTCCAGTAACATATTTTCCCTACTTCTATGCTCTATCCATTGTTCGTATGTTTACATATAGGAAAGTATACATAATGTATGTATGGAGAAGAGAAATGTTTTCTTATCACTTAAATTGCCATGCTTTTTAATTTAATATTATTCATCTTGAACTAATGTATCTGATAGTTGGCCTATAATACTTAACACAACAATGAGAGTTTGTGTACTATGTTTTTGAATAGGTGTTAATTCACAGATTTGCTTGAATCTGGGGTAATTTATTCAGACTTCTTGTGAAAGGAAGGTTCCTCATGCTATCTATGTTAACAATGTTATTATAATATAGTATTTGTTAATGAAACGTGGATATGGCTGTATATTCATACCATATTTGTGCTACATTAAAATTGGTTTTTTATATAATCATGATAAAAACTATTAAAATAAAAAGATTCTCAAATTTCAATCCATGGCCTATTTCTTTCAAATATTGCTTGAAATTATAGCATGCTAGGCAACAAAGAAATTTAACTAGTCTTTTGAAGTTTATTTAAACAGAATTTGATCTCCATAGATATTTTAGACCAACTCAAATTCTTTCAATACCTTAGAAAGTCATCAAGGTTTACAAAGAGGACTGTGGTTAAGAAGAAATGAATCAGGGGCAGTTAGGTGGTTCAGAGGATAAAGTACCAGGCTGGAAGTCAAGAAGACCTGAGTTCAAATCTGGCCTCAGACACTTCTAGCTCTGTGACCCTGGGTAAGTCAATTAATCCTAATTGCCTCAGCAAAAAAAAAAAAAAAAGAAGAAGAAGAAGAAAGTGGATTCATTATATTTTTACAAGATTTTTTTTTTCACAATAGCCTCATTAGTAATACACAAAATAGATTCCATTGATTTCCAGGAAAACATTTGTAGTACATTAAGACAAACAGATGTAGGCTTGATTATATTTGCTAGTAATTAATCACTAGAAGATTGCATATCATTTGAAAAGTATTTATTTGTGGTGTGATATCATTATTCTTGATGATTTTAAAAATAAGAAAAGTGAGAAATAGAAATTATTAGGACAGAGGCTGCATTTCAGAAGCTTTTGTTCTTCACTTCCATAGTTTACTTTTTATTGTCTCACAAAATGATAGTATTTACTTCCCAATAAGAATAGTGGAAAGAGGTGATAAGTGAAAAGAAATAAATAAAGGAGTGATGAGAGGACAGTTGAAAGAGGAAGAATTTTTTAAAAGTTAAAATAAGCAGAAAATAATGGGATATTTAGATTAAGATAGGAAGAGATAGGGAGATAGAGAATTGACTAATGATTTCTTTGATTTGTGGAACTTCCAGAGGTCCACAGTTTTCCAAAATCCATAATTTTTATTGGAAATGTATATTTGCTCAATTCACAATTAGGTTAGATGATATATCCAGGATCACATAATCTTTATTTATTTTTTTTTATTAAAAGCTTTTTATTTACAAAATATATGAGTGATTTTTCTACATTGACCTTTGCAAAAACTTTTTTTTCCCAAGCTTTTCCCCTCCTTCCCCCCACCCCCCACCCCTAGATGACAGGTAATCTAATACATGCTAAATAGGATAAATTATACGACAAATCCAATACATGTATACATATCTATATAGTTATCTTACTGCACAAGAAACATCAGATCTAGAAAGAGAAGAAGAAAAAAAACAACCTAAGAAGGAAAACAAAATGCATGGAAATATTCACAGAAAGCGTTAAAATGCTGTGTTGTGGTGCGTACTCAGTTCCCACAGGCCTCTCTCTGGATGTATATGACTATCTTCATCGCTGAACAATAGGAACTGGTTTGAATCACATCATTGTTGAAGAGAACCATGTCCATCAGAATTGATCATCGTATAGTCTTGTTGCTGTGCATAATGTTCTCCTGGTTCTGCTGATTTCACTCAGCATCAGTTCATGCAAGTCTCTCCAGGCCTCTCTAAAATCATCCTGCTCTTTGTTTCTTACAGAACAATAATATTCCATAACATTCATATACCATAATTTATTCAACCATTCTCCAATTGATGGGCATCCTTTCAATTTCGAGTTTCTTGCCACTACAAAAAGGGCTGCCACAAACATTTTTTGCACATGTGGGTCCCTTTCCCTCCTTTAAAATCTCTTTGGGATATAGGCCCAGTAGAAACACTGCTGGGTCAAATGGTATGCACAGTTTGATAACTTTTTGAGCATAGTTCCAAACTGCTCTCCAGAATGGTTGGATCTGTTCACAGTTCCACCAACAATGTATCAGTGTCCCAGTTTTCCCACATCCCCTCCAACAGTTATCATTATCATTTCCTGTCATTTTAGCCAATCTGACAGGTGTGTAGTGGTATCTCAGAGTTGTCTTAATTTGCATTTCTCTGATCAATAGTGATTTGGAGTACCTTTTCATGTGACCAGAAATAGTTTCAATTTCTTCGTCTGAAAATTGTCTGTTCATATCTTTTGACCATTTATCAATTGGAGAATGGCTTGAATTCTTATATATTTGAGTCAATTCTCTATATATTTTAGAAATGAGGCCTTTATCAGAACCTTTGGATGTAAAAATATTTTCCCAGTTTACTGCTACCCTTCTAATCTTATCTGCATTCATTTTGTTTGTACAAAAACTTTTTAACTTGATATAGTCGCACTTATCTATTTTGTGATTAATGATGACCTCTAGTTCTTCTTTGATCACAAATTCCTTCCCCCTCCACAGGTCTGAGAGGTAAACCATCCTACATTGTTCTAATTTGTTTATAATATCTTTCTTTATGCCTAGATCATGAATCCATTTTGACTTTACCTTGGTATATGGTGTTAGGTGTGGGTCAATGCCTAATTTCTTCCATACTAGTTTCCAATTATCCCAACAGTTTTTGTCAAATAGTGAGTTTTTATCCCAAAAACTGAGGTCTTTGGGTTTATCAAACACTAGATTACTATTGTCATTGAGTATTTTGTCATGTGAACCTAACCTGTTCCATTGATCCACTACTCTATTTCTTATCCAATATGTTTTTATTTAAGCAAACTTCATATCAAAGATGTACAAGTTATAGTTAAAGATAGTAAGACTATTCTCAAGGGGGGAAAAGGGGGATCTGAAATGGGAGGCACTCAAGAAGAAAGATGAAATGCAATTTAAGCTCATTGACAGATCTTAAAATGTACTTTTTATGGCTCCAGGAATGAAGAGAGCAGAGCCACTAAATAAATAAAAAGGGAACTGGGCATTGTTTTATTTTATAGATTATTCAAAATAAATCGTGTCTTATAAAAGGTTTAGGAAATTTAATCATGGCACCTATTTTCCAAACTCTAAGTTGAAATAATAAGAAATATTCAAACTACATAGAAATATAAAATAATGGTACTTAAATTGAATCATAGTAAAGCAAAAAGTAAAATATCTTCTTAAGGATGTCATTTTGAACAGAAATGGAATTAAGACATACTGCCTTGTTTTTATTTTGAATGGATATATATATATATATATATATATATAGAGAGAGAGAGAGAGAGAGAGAGAGAGAGAGAGAGAGAAGTCAACAGACAAACCCAAAAACAAAAAACAAAAAAATAAAATTGGTGACCAATTTAACACAATATATAAATCTGAACATAGATATGAGTTAAACTTCTATAAAATGATATTTAAACATAAAGTTCATTGTAGAAAACACAGTATGAGACATCCTAACCAACAATCAAACAGTAACACTGCTCTAATGATTGAGTTACAATGAAATTCTCAACTCTAGATAATTTGGGGAAATTATTCTTTCCTCCATGTGCAGGCACTTTCTATCTCTGTCTCTGTCTCAATCTCTGTCTCTCTGCCTCTCTGTCTGTCTCTGTCACTCTATGTCTTTGTCTCTGTTTCTCTCTATCCCTGTTTGTCTCTCTCTCTCTCTCTCTCTCTCTCTCTCTCTCTCTCTCTCTCTCT
>JAJPUD010020436.1:7579-24719 GCA_023553655.1 Myrmecobius fasciatus | reverse complement strand
GCAGGAATGATTCAAAGCTAGCCTTTCCCTAGACAGTCCCCTCTTATTAGGATCAGATCTGAGTTTGAGGGCTCTCTCCTCCTCAGAATTAGCTGCTTGTTAGAGTCAGCCATACATGCAGATTGTTGTTGCTGTTATTCTTTCTTTGTTTTCAAAGAGAACCAATGACATTGTACAGTGATGTCTTGACTTGTGCATGAATTGAGTTGCAGTCATCACAGTCCAGTGGTAAAAATCCAAAGCAGGAAGACTGGTGATGGCCCAGGATGCAGTGGGTGACTTGGTATCTTCTATCTCTGACCAAACTCTTAGCTCTTCACAGCACCTGCTCTCACTACCATCATGGCCATCAGAACACTTTGACTTCATCCTCCTTTCTGCAAGGGGAAGTCTTCACTTGATTGGGGTAGACATCCCCCTTAACTCACTGACTTGGGAGGCTTGTTGGTTACTCTCCCACCTGATTGAGTCCATCGTCTGGCGCCACAGGTAAGCATCGGGTGACAGGTAGACAGCAAAGTACATGAGCACCACTGAAAAGGGCTTCAGCCGTTCTCACCCCAGAGGTGCTGGTCCTTCCCCAAACACCCCAAACTCTCCATGTGTGCATGGGCAATAAGGCAGCTGCCCCTTTCTCCTAAATGTGTCTGGCCTCTTGCAAGATCGTTGGTTGTCCGTCCTTCTTGAAGAGGACCCAAATGCTGCCACTGTTAAAGTCAGGTTATAGTGTATCTGACTGTGCCTGATCAGACCAATGGGGTCAGAATGCCTGGCTACAGGTCTGACACAAAGAGTCCCTATGAACATTTGGGCTGGCTTTTCTCATTTTGCACCTCTGGACCTTTTGACTGAGATCAGGTGGGTATCTGTACCCCAATATCTTGGGAATACCAGTTCTTCACCAAGATTTTTGTGTAGCTGCCCTCCAGGGCCTGAGAAAAAGAACTCCAGGGTGTGATTGTAGGACTCAAATGTCCCTGCCCTAATGGAGCAACATCTAACAGGAAGAATCATTTCCTTGCAATTACAGCAGTCTCAGAGAGGCAAGGGCCATCTGGGAAGCAGCAGCACTGTTTCTGATTCCAAATCTAGCTCCCCTTCAGGTCCATGTGGGCTGAATGGCTGCAGAGGTCCCTCCCCATTCTTTCTCCTCTTGCATCCTTTATATACTCATTGATGAGCACACAATCCCCTAGCATCACTCATGATCCAAGAAGACATCATAATCTTCCATGAAAAGAACCTTCCTTAAGCTTTTTATTTTCTGCCAGTGCCAAATTAAAGGCATCTGTTTACACATCCTGAACCTGGAACTCCCTCAACTCACTATCCCCAAGTTGAAGAAATATGTTGTGAAAGAACAAAGACTTCTCCTACTAGGTGGCACACATCATGCCAGTCTGCCTGGACTGAGCCAAAGCCGAAGAAGCAAAGACTATCTGGAAGTGATCATGGAGTTCAACTTTCTCGTTCCAAAGCCGGGAAAGGTGAAATTGGAAGGGGATCCATTTGTGTGGAAGTCACACAGCCCTTTTGTGGCAGAGGTTAGGTTCCTCCCCCTTGGCTCCTCCCAGACCTGTCTATCTCTTGCATTGATTTACAAGCTTAGCTCCCTTAAGTGCTCACATTGATGTCCCCAGAACTCTGAAAAGTCAGAAATTAGACTGGATACTTGGAGGTAGTTTCTAACATGCCTCAGGTTGCCAGCTTTGGGTGGCTGAATCACTGGCCAGAGGCCACCAGAGGGTAGCACCGCCAAAAGGATGAAGACAGTCCTTTGAAGAGCATCCTAGGTAAAGAATGAAGACAGGCCACAAGAGAGCTGTACAGCAAAAGGATGAAGACAAGCCTAGGAAGGAGATGCTGGCCAGTGGCCACAAAAGGGTAGCACAGCTCAAAAAAGGAAGGTGGGGCTTTGCAGGGGGTGCTGTCCAATGGCCACAAGAGGGCATTACTGCTAAAGGATGAAGGCAAGCCTTCGAAGGGGGTACTGGCAGATGGCCAGAACAAAGTTGAACAGCTAAAGGATGAAGAGAGGTCCTTGAAAGGTGTACTGGCCGGTGGTCACAAGAGGAAGCACACCTGAAGAATGAGCAGTTCTTTGAAGGAGGTGCTTCCTGAAGGCCACAAGAGGGCAACAGAGCTAAAGCATGAAGACAGGCCTTTGAAGGGGGTGTTGGCTGATGGCCACAAAGAGGCCACCAAAGTTAAAAGGGTGAGCCCAGGCTTTTGGAAGAGGTGCTGGCTGATGGCACCAAAAGGGCAGCACAGCTAAAGCATGAAGATAAGGCTTTGCAGTGGTGGCTGGTGATCTCAAGAAGGGAGCATAACTAAAGCATGAAGACAGGTCTTTGAAGGGGGTGATGGCTTATGTCTACAAGAGAGCAGCACAAGTTAAAGATGAAGATAAGCCTTTGCAGGGTGTGGTGGCTTATGACGCCAAGGGCAGCACAGCTAAAGAATGAAGACGGGACTTGGAAGGGGGTGCTGGCTAATGGCCACAAGAGGATATCACAGCTAAAGGATGAAGCTAGGCCTTTGCAGGACATGCTGGCTAATGGCCTCAAGAGGGAAGCACAGCAAAAGAATGAAGACAAACTGGCCAACTGAAACAACAAAGCAGAACAGCTAAAGGATGAAAATAGGTTCCTCCAGGGTGTGCTGGCTGGAGGCCACAAGAGGGAAGCACAGCTAAATGAAAACAGGCCTTGAAGGGAGGTGCTGGTCAATGGCCACAAGAGGGCAACGCAGCCAAAGGATGAATGAAGTTACACCTTTGCAGGGCGTGTTGGCTGGTGGCCACAAAAGGGCTGTACAGCAAAAGCATGAAGATAGAGCTTTGCAGGGGATGCCGGCAATGGCCACAAGAGGTTAGAACAGCTAAAGGATGAGGATAGGCCTATGAAGAGGTGTTGGCCAGGGGCCACGAGAAGGAAACACAACTAAAAGATGAAGATAGGACTTTGAAGGGGGGTGCTGGCTGATGGCACCAAAAGGGCCATCAAGAAGGGAGCAAAGCTAAAGGATGAAGACAGGTCTTTGAAGGGGATGTTGGCTTATGTCTATAAGAGAGCAGCACAGTTAAAAGATGAATTGAAGTGGGTGCTGGCTGATGGCAACAAGAGAGCAGCACAGCTAAATCATGAAGACAGGTCTTTGAAAGAGGTTCTGGCTAATGGTGACAAGAGGGCACCACAGCTAAAAGATGAAGATAGGACTTTGCAGAGTGTGCTGGCTAATGGCACCAAAAGGACAGTGGCTAAAACATGAAGATAGGGCTTTGCAGGGGATGGTGGCCAGTGACCACAAGAAGGGCACACAGCTAATGGATGAAGGTACGCATTTGAAGGCCATGTGGGCTGATGTCTACAAAAGGGCAACACAGCAAAAGAATGAACATAGGTCTTTGAAAGGGGTGCTGGCAGATGGCCACAAGAGGGGAGAACAACTAAAGAATGAAGACAGGCCTTTGCAGGAAGTGCTGGCTGATGGTGACAGAGTAGTACAGCTAAAGCATGAAGACAGGCCTTTAAAGGGGATGCTGGGTGATGGTGACAAGAGGGCAGCCCAGCTAAAGGTTGAAGATAGGACTTGGCAGGGCATGCTGGCTGATGGCACCAAGAGGGCAGCCCAGCTAAAGGTTGAAAACAGGCCTTTGAAGGGGATTCTGGCCAAAGGCCCCAAGAAAGCAACACAAGGGATGAAGACAGACTTTTGCAAGGTTTGCTGGCTTAGGCCATAAGAGGGCAATCCAGCTAGAGGATAAAGATGGGCCTTCGCAGGGCATGTTGGTTGATGGCTACAAGAGAGTAGCACAACTAAACATGAAGAAAGGCCTTTGCTAAGCTTGTTGGCTGATGATGGCCACAAGACAGTGTCCCAGCATAGGCCTTTGAAGGAGGTACTGTCTGGTGGCCACAAGAGGGCAGCACAGATAAAGGATCAAGACAGACCTTTGAAGGAAGTGCTGCTGATGACCACAAGGTGGCAGTCCAGCAAGAGGATAAAGAGGCTTTTGAAGGGGCTGCTGGCCGAAGGCCACAAGAAGGCAACACAAGGGATGAAGACGGACCTTTGCAAAGTTTGCAGGCTCATGGCCACAAGAGGGCAACCCAGCTAGAGGATAAAGATAGGCCTTTGAAGGGGATGCTGGCTGCTGCTTGGTCCTGCAGGTTCCCCACCGAGGCAGAGGAATACTGTGGGAACATTCTGTCTCCTATCTCCCATGCCCATGCTTTGTCCAGGCACATCCTGCACAATGTCTTCCCTCTTCACTACTCCCAGAGAATCCCTACCTCCCTTTAAAGTTCATACCCCCCCTTATAGCAGACAATACATTGTCAGCTATAAGCTCTGTGTCACGTGCTGGTCCCCAAAAGCCGGCAGAAAACAGTTCCTGTCCTCAGGGAATGCAGAGTCTATTGGGGGAAGTATCAAACAAACACCTAAGTACAAAGTTATCCATGGGATAAGGAGGAAATAACCAAGACAAGGCAATGAAGAGGGATTTGGAAAGGCTTCTTGGAGGTGGGAATTGATCTGGGCCTGGAAAGAAGCTAGGGCAGCTGAGAGGGGGAAGTCAGGAGGCAAGGAGGGAGGTTAGGTTAGTGTCTGTCCATCTTCAGGACCACCCAAATGCCATTTTAGAGCTACAGTGTGTATCTAACTATGGCTGATCAGACCAATGTCAGTTCAGAATGCTCTGCCACAGGTTGGCCACAAACAATCCCTATGAATATTTGGGGAGGGGGCCTCTCTAATTTTGCATCTCTCGTGTTTCTTCTGAGCTAATTCAATTCTGTTTTGCTCACAGAGCTCAGCACTTTCTCTGATGACGCATGCCATGCTGGAGGGTCCTATGTCAGTGTCTCTCACGTCATACAATCAATTCTGAAGTTCTTGAGAGAGACCTTTGTGTCCTTGTATCATTTTTCCTGATCACCTTGTGAGCATTTGTCCTGTGCAAATAGAATTTTTGGCAAGCGTACATTTAACAGTCAAACAATGTGGTCGGCTCAGCAGATCATCAGACTTTCTTGAAGATGTGTGTCACAGTGGAGATGGAGTGACATGATCGTGCTTATACACTGGAAAATTGACTCTGGCAGAGGAGTAGAGGGAAGACTGGGAAACTGTTGGAAAATTCAAGGGAGAAACAGATTCCCTGGTCTGGCAGCTTCTATAATGGCATGAGGATGAGGATTAGGGTTGGAACCTGACCCCCGTGCTGGGCACTGGGGCAGCTGGGAGGAGGGATGCTCTGGACAGTAATAGAGAGGATGAGGGAAGGTTTGGGGAGGGGAGATGGTGACCTCTATTTGAGCATGTGCAGTTTCAGGTGTCAGAGAGGTGATGTCTAAGAAGTGTCTGCAGAAGTAGTCATGAGACTCCTGGATATCAGTGAGCCCACTCAGGAAGATGGTAGAGAGGGGAGGGAGAATTGGTCAAAGACAGACACTTAGGAGATGCCCTCAGTGAAAGTGGGCATCCAGAGGAGAACACACGCTGGGTCACTGAAGCCTGGACAGGAGAAACGATCCAGGAGAAGAAGGGAGGTGGGTGGTACAAAAAGGATGGTGATTGACAATAGCTTCTACAGAGAAATGAAGATGGTCACTGGGGCAGGGCTGTTTTGATTTGTTGTCATCAGGAACCAGCCACCTTCCCTTTAGTTTGTGCCTCCAAGGCCTAACAATGATGGACATTGAGACTTGTTGGATTGAATCCAAGTGCTTGGATCAGCAGTCACTTGAATGTGGGCCACATAAGACCCAAGTCCATGGTTCATTTCTCACCTTTGTTTCACCATGTTCTTGTCTCCCGAGTGAACTAAAGGGTTTTAAATCTGACCTGTGACATCCTGGTCTCCTCTCCTATTCGTTGTAGTTAAAGCCCCTGGGAAATAATGTTTGGGGCAGCCAGATGCCATTGTTGGGCTCCACATCAGTCTTGAAGTCAGCCCACGGTACAGCATTCTCCCCACCCCTAACCCTAGAATCAGAGACTAGAGGGAGAGAACCCCAGAGGTCAGCCAGTGTACTTTGTATCCAGGGACCCGCTGACCCCTCAGTGACAGCTATCCTGTTTCATTCTAATTTTTGATTGATGGGAATCTCTACTTTCTCTGAGCCAACATCTGCTTCCCTATAGCTGCCACCCACTGGTTCCAGTTTCCTGCTTGGGGACCTCGAGTGCAAGCATGGTCCCTCCTTGCTGAGAACTTGAAAGGGCTTGTAGGATAGCAGCCCAGGTGCTCAGAGTCTTCCCTTATCAAGAGAAGTGGAAATTGGAACAGCTGAATGAATGCTGGATCCAGGTGTAAAACCAGGCTCACTGCAGGGAACCAAGACCCAAAGGCCTGGCTGCTAAGGGGGCATCCACGCTGTCAGAACCAATCAAGCTCATTGTGAGCATGTCACTCATTTCTTCTGCTCTGTCCAACCCTTCACCACCCACTGTTGGGTTTTTCTGGCAAAGATAATGGAGTGGTTGGCCATTTCTTTCTCCAGCTCATGTGACAGATGAGAAAACTGAGGCAGGCTGGGTGAGGTGACTGGTTCAGGGTCTCTCAGCTAGAGTCTGATCCTGGATCTGAGCCCATGAGTCTTCAGACCTGGCTCTCTATCCATTGTGCCTCCTTGCTGCCAGGGTGAGTACAACCTGCAAAGAAACAAGAAGCATTTTTCAGCTGCCCCCATTTGTCATTTCTATTGACCCGGGAAGTGTCTTCCTTGGGGCACCTCATTGCTCCCATCTCTGAAATCAAAGACTGGTTCACCTCTAGGGCACCTCCCACCCCTAAGGCCAGCCCTTCCTGCAGACTCTAAGGTGATAGATGATGGACGCCAGTTGTGACCTTGAGTGTGGCCTCTCGTGAATCCCAGAAGGATCCAGAAGAGCAGAGAGGTCAGTGGAGAAAAAGAAAAGTGAGCTTGGGGATGGAGGCCCCAGAAAGTGGGCCTGGCCCAACTTGAAGTTCTCCTGGTGGGAAATTTTACTGAAGCGATTATTAGCTATTGAAATCCTAGAGCCTTAGAGGGGGAAAGGGCCTCCAACTCAAGCCTCATCAGAAGCTAGGATTCCCCCCCCCCCCATAGTATGTCTGCTGGGTAGTCATCCTTCCTGTCAGTACAGAGAACTTGCCTCCTTCCCCCTGATTATGAGGAAGTTCCTGCTGCTCTTAAAGGCAGAGCTGACTCTTAGAACTCCTACTGAATGGCTCCAGTCTGGCACACTGGAGCAAAGCTGAACACGTCTTCATCTGTGGCACCATTGCAGCCACTGAGCTACATCCCATATGACAAGAACTGTAATAAGAATGAGTTCCCTGGTCAGTGACCCAGCCAGGATCACACTGCCTGACTGTGTCAGTGACAAGACCTGGACATCAGCCTTTCTGGCCCCCCAGGCTAGCTCTCTAGCCACTGAGTGACACTGCCTCGTGACTACAGGAGTGGGTACCCATGGGAGTGGGTTAGAGGGAGTTTCCTTGCAGAGGGTTTTCTATATGGGGTCTAGTGATCCAGTGGTCACAGTGGACCAGCGGATCACAGTTCTGGTCCAAATAATGACCATGAAGATAAGCATGGTAGTGACCAAGGAGCTATCCTTGCAGCGAGGGAGAGCTGGGTCTGGGTCAGCCTCTGATACCTAAAGCCCACATGTGAGCCTGACTGCCATTCCTGCTTCACCTGCCTCTGGGGCTAACAGTTCACCTTTCTGCAGAGACTGGGGAGAAGGAGAGGCTTTAGCCTACCCATCCTTACCCCTTGGAGAGAGAAAGCCCGATGGATCCAAGGGATGAAGTCCAAGCCTCCTGCTGTGCTTGGCAGATGGGAAGAGAAGCTGACAGAGGGCAGGTCATCCCCTGGGACACCTGCCTGTGGCCGAGTCTCTTCTGAGCAGCCAACAAGAAGTCTGCTCTGGGCAGCAGGCTTCTTCATGGAGCTATCTCCTAGAAGTGGCCAGCATGGAGGCTCAGCATCACAGAGGGGCCACATCCAGCGCTAGTTACGGGCAGAGATGAAGTGCCACAGCTGGTCCCTGAGTGTCTGAGCCATTGGCTCACAGGCTTTCTTCCTGGAGTGTGTCTGCCACCTGACAAAGAGCATCCTCTGACTTGTCAAACTCAACAGCTCTGCCCACTTCAAATGAAGCTGCCAGGAGGAATCTTGTCTGCAGCCGAGGATCAGTAGGAAATCAGAAGGACATGGGGCTCCAATGGCTCCTAATTCAAAGAAGAAAGAAACAGAGTTAGAGATGTAGGTGTGCCGCAGAGCACATCCCCTTTTTCCTACCTTAACACCTTGATGTGTCTGTGATCTCATGGGGGGTGGATGTTCCCTCTTAGCTGTGCAGCTCACAACCCATTCCTGTTTTCTCCTGTGCCTGAGGTGGATTTCAGTCCGGACCTTCTGATTATGTAGACCATACATACCTGGGCAGTCTGGGCACCAGGATGGGGGAGGAGTGCGCTGGTGAGCATTTACATGGAGGTCCATGGAGGGAAAAAGCAGAGGAGAGGGAATACAGATGGAGTCTGACACACACCTGAGTTTGAGGAGCACAGATTTCAGAGTTCGAAGAAAGATTGTTGAGGGATGAGAAGCTATTGAGAATGAAATTCTGGAGACACAAAAGGAGGCGATGATGTGGAGGTAAAAACACTCATGGTCTGGAGAGACCAACACGGGTGGCCAAGGAACACACCCATCAACTTAAGAATTTACAAAAGGCATAAATAGAGAATGGAGCCAGACCAGGTAACTGAGCATAAATGTGAGCACAGTGCTGGCTTTTAATAACTGGCAACCCATGGAAGACTCAAGACTTTTTTTAAAGAGAAGAGAATAAAAGTAAGCTATGTGATCTGATCGAGTGACTTTTCAAATCCCAGGTTCTTCAACTGTAAAATCATGATGATAATCCCCATAATGTTTATGGTTATACTTACAGGGTTCTTTGTCAACATTAATTTGCTGGATACTGTTAAAGCCATTCGTTTCAGTCACCCATTGTATAGATGAGAAAACAAATCCAGAGAAGTGTTAAAGAAGTCACCTCTCCCACTGTGTTGAGGGTTCCAGTCTGCTAGATCCACATATTAATGTTTTAAGCAATTGCACGATGAGTTCTTGACTAGTACGGAATTGCCAGGATCTAATGAGAATCATGATTAACCAAGAAGATTACCAGTAATTCTGGCTTCTTTCTGAGCTTGCATCTCCATTGGAAAGTTACAAGAAAGACAAAATATTTATGTTCAGGAAAGAGAAAAGCCATTCAAAATGACATCGGTCATGTTACTCATGACAAGACCCAGAATTGATCATTAATCAGTGAAGGAGATTGAAACAGATCCAAATCATTACAAATCACTGGAACAGTTTTGGAATCTTTTTTCATTTTGTGAGTCTGGGCTTTGTCCAGATCACTTTTTCGTCTTTCCTGTTGGCCATCGACAAGATGGTTCCATCTATGGTTTGTGGCCAAGGTTACTGATCTACAGAATGTCAGCCTTCCTTGTACTTTGGCTCAAAATTTGAGGCTTCAGTTTTGGTGACTTCAGGGTGAAGCAGTTTGCAGGAAGTCATCAGGCCTGTCACTCTCAGAGCTAGAGTTCAGACTCTGTGACTGCTAAAGAGCTCTTAGCTCTCCTAATGCCAGGGACACGACCCCTCAGGGAGCCTCCATCTCTGCAATGGCTTTCAAACCCCTCTATCATCTAACCCTGCCCCGTATGCACTTCATGCTAATGATCTAGCTCTCTCCTCCAGCCAAGCTAGCTAGCCTCTCTTCAATCCTGTCTTCATGGCTCTCCTCACATTATTTTATCCTCTCTCCCTTCCAACTATTTACTCTTCAAGACTTGAGAGCCAGGCCATGTTCCCCTTCATCTCCACTGTTTGATCTTGCCGCCATCCATGACGCATCCTTTTCAGAGCATTCCCTGTTTCACTTCAGCCAGTGGAAAAATACACAGGACTGTTCATTTGTCTGGTTTCTTCTCATCAAGAAAGTGTTCTATCCTGATGGAATGAGCCTGGATAGAGCCAGACACTTCTACAAAAACACAAATCTCTCTCCGAGGCAATAATCCTTTATTTCAGCATGATTTCTCTGGGGGTCAGCACCCCATCCTCCCCCCATTCTGGCACAGAATCCACTCCTGGTGAAAAGGATAAATAAACTAGGTGGGGACACCACTCTCTCCTGACCACACACACAGACACATCTGCTGAAGGCCTTGGCGGGCCTCCAAGGGGCCACACTGAGCATAAACCTGCATGTCTGACTTCTCCAACAATCCCAGAGGCAGGGGGATTGCTCAGTACCTGGGCTTCTGAAAAATGCCCACAGACTTTGTCAAAAGCTGGGTCCCACTTGATAGGAAGAAGACATTCTGTAAACACTTGTTAAATCCCTCCTGTGCGGGAACCTGAGGTGCTACGAGTTTGCATTACAGAGCTCCTGAAATGGATCCTTTGCAGAGGGGACAGAAGAGGCAAAAAGAGGAAGACTTTTAGACAGCACAGCTCACTGGGTCTCCACGCAACAGGTCACATCAGATAACCTTGATGGGCACTTTACTTTCCCCTAGATGAGATCAAACCTGCCTGCCAAACCCAATGATCCTAACTGCTGCTTTGTGGGAAAATAGCCAAAAATCACCCCCTATTGTTGTCCACCATAGTCCATTTTTCAATAACAGGAAATCACTAATGAGCCATGTAAATTCTAGAGCTCTCCTCAGTCACATTTATTTTTTAAATTTTTTATTAAAGCTTTTTATTTGTAAATGCATAGGTAACTTCTCATCATTGACCCTTGCAAAGCTTTCTGTTACAGATTTTTCCCTCCTACTCCCCATCCCCTCCCCTAGATGACAGGAAGTCTAATGCGTGTTAATTATGTTAAAATACTTGACAAATTGAATATGTGTATATATATATTTATACAGTTATCTTGCTGTACAAGAAAAATTGGATCTATAATAAAAAAATCTGAGAAGGAAAACTTAATGCAAACAAACATCAATAGAAAGCAAGAAAATGCTATGTTGTGGTCCACCCTCAGATCCCACAGGCCCCTCCCTGGGTGTAGATGGCTTTCTTCATCACTGAACAACTGAAACTGGTTTGAATCATCTTATTGTTGAAGAGAACCACGTCCATCAGAATTGATCATCATATAGTTGTGTTGCTGTGTATAATGATGATCTGTTTCTACTCATTTCCCTCAGCATCAGTTCATGTAAGTCTCTCCAGGCCTCTCTGAAATCATCCTGCTGGTTTCTTACAGAAAAATAATATTCCATAACATTCATATACCATAATTCATTCAGCCATTCTCCAACTGATGGGCATCCATTCATTTTTCAGTTTCTAGCCACTACAAAGAAGGCTGCCACAAACATTTTTGCACATGAGTCACATTCATTCTTGACCAGTCTTTTCCTTCTTGGAAGCACAGAATCTGGGCTTAGAAGACATGATGAGGATCCAAGTCTTCCAGACTCTATGATTCATGTTTCCCCAACTATTTAATTGCCGCTGGAGGGGACGAGCAGCTCCCTTCATATAATTCTTAATTATAATGGGCTGTATGTAAGTAAATGATTAATTTTGGCCTTGATCATTCTATCGCTCAGAAATTGGAGGCCCCAACCCTGGGATTCGAGCTTGCTTAGACCAGAAGGAGAACCACAAACAGTGAGAACTTTGAAAGAAAATGTCTGTGACATCAGGGTCATGGATAGTTAAGCAAAAGGAACCCCACACAGAGGCTGGCTCTGAGGGAGCAGAGAAAAAGGTGGCGGAATCTCTAAAAGAAAGGCCCTCCCGCCAAGATGGGGGGTCTTCAGAACATCCTGACCATGAACTGGAGGCTGGAGAGGGTGATGGCACCGAAAGGAGGCTGCCAGCAAGCTCATACTGTTAGCCACATGTGGGAAAAAGGGAAGATGGCTGCCTGGACCCAGGGACCTTCCCATCCAGAACAGACAGAGGGGCTTAGGAGCACGCTTAGGACAAGGAAGGGATAAGCTTATGGAGGCCAGATGGGAAAAGGAAAAGAGTTGAAGATGAAGAAATGGTGACCATGAAGGACTCAGGGAAACATGGTTAGACCCTAGAGCAGGATGCCAAGGAAAGCAGGCAGTAGCAGGAGAATCCTGGGGTACCACCACCCCGAAGGAAGAGAAATACTGCGGAAGGCCAAAGTGGAGTCATCCCAGTCCCCATGCCCGGTCTCCTTCCACCGTGAAGCGGGGGCTGCGGCTGCAGGTGCCATGGATGGTGTCCCTCTTGTCTGTCAGTCTGGAGGGGAGGGAGAGCGAGCTGCCGACGAGCTCAAGTGACTCCGAGTCTCCCAGCAGGCAGTGACCCTGAAGCTGTGCCCACTGGGAGTGCAAGGGGCACTGCAGCCCAGAAGGAAGCCCATTTTTCAGCCAGCATTGTGTAAGTGCCTCCTCAGTGCCAGTCATCAACTTAGCTCAGGGGACTGCTGAATGCAGATGGACTGAGAATGAGTCTTCCCTTGTGGCCCTGGGGTCAAGCCAATCAGCTAAGAAATAAGCACTTGATTAAGTGCCCACTTATGTACCAGGCCCTGTTGGATGCTGAGAGAAGGGAGGGACTTCGGGAGATAGAGATGAGAAGGGAGGGACTTCCAGGGACAACCGAGGCACAGAGACAGCAGACAGTATTATTCTGGAGAATAACAGCAGCTCGTGGCCTGCCTGTGTGGGGGACCAGAAACCATGGGGAGCCACCGAATACAAGGGGACAGGTGGCTGTCCACATCAGGAGCCCCACTTCTTCTGCGTCTCAGGGTCCATCCTGACCAGGAAGCCACAACCGAGAGAGGGCTGCATCGGGATTGCCCACGATCCTGCCATGACCCCGGCCCAGGGTTCCCCCTCTACTCTCCCGTGTTTCCTCTTGCATCGGGAGCCTTCCCAATCAGCTCTATGATCCAGGGAGAGCCCTGCAGCTCAGAGGGCCCCCTTTCCCTGGCACTGCCCTAAACACTGGCCTCCGACTGACCTTCCACAGAGACAGCCACAAGCGGCCTCCTCGGGCAGGCTCAGCGCCCAGCCCACATGTGGTGGAGTGTGAGCAGAAAGGCCCGATGGGGGTGAAAGCAGCCACTCCTCTGAATGACCTGATGCAAAAGGGGAACAGTGACCTGGCTGGGCTGGTCACCAGGACCCCCGGGCACCCTTGGTCTTCTCTGCCTCCGAGCCACAGGCTGAGGGACCGGTCTGTGACAGCCTGGCATCAGAGACCCAACTGGCTGAATGCCCGCGTCCGGCTCCTCTCCGCTCGCCCCCCAGGCCGGGCCTGCCCCCACCTGGAATTCTGCTGCTCTTCTGCCCTCTCCCAACCAGTCCAAAGCCTCCTCACCCTCGGAGGCCAAGCCCCCAGCTCCACATCCCCAGGGAAACCTCCTTTTCACGTTCCTGACCGGCGAGCGCTCCCCATCTCTGACCGAGAGCGGCAGAACCCCACAGCTGAGAGGGAACGGACTTCCCTTGCGTCCCCTGCGTCCCCCGGGCCCGAGCTGTCTGGTGACTATGGTAGGAATGACTGCTTAGGTGGCAGAGGCAGAGGAAGGAGTGGGAGATAGGTCACTGTGACAACGGGACGGTTTCCCTTCCCTGCTGCTGCTCCCGAGTAACAGAGAGCAGGGCATCGGCCTCGGTAGGAAGAGCTGTCCCTGACTTTCCATCCTAGGGGGCAATGCCCGCTTTCCCTTGGCAGGATAACCCACTGCCTGGAGAGGAAGGTGCAGCCTCGTGGCCCCCACATGAGACCGCTGGGCTCATGAGCTGTGCTGGGAGGCCCACGGAACGCATGACTTAATGGCCCAGGGGAACGGCCAGCCACAGTAGAGCTGACAAGTCCTTCCTGGAATAGATTTAAAGACTCTGCCCTAATTGTTGGTAAAAGATCCATAATTTCCTCCAAGGTTGCCAAAAGCTGAGTTCAAAAGCAGCTCAGAGGCTCCGTTTTCAGTGGAAATGAGTTATGGGGCAGCTCCCTGGGCAGGGAGGTCAGAGTTAGAGCCTTCCTTGGGAACTCTGGAAGCCTGGTCCTTCCCGAGCCTTCTCGACTCCTCGGGGGGCCTGGCAGTCAGGGGGCACTAGAGAGAATGTCTGTGCGAGGGAGTCTCCCCAAATGTCCTGGGCTCTCTCCACTGCAGCGAACAAAGGTCTGGAGAACTTTCAGAAAAAGGGCCAGCAGAGGTCATCAAGTTTGAAGCCAGAGCTGGGTCTCTGTCCCGGTCCTGCCCTCTAACCATGGGGCTCCCCCAAGGCCAGCCTGGCTCTTCTTCTCTCTCTTCAGCTCCAGGGCTTCAGTGCTCCCCCTCTCAGAAGAGTCGGCAGAGGTTACCGGCCTTGCTGATGGGAGAGTCCTTGTGCCTCCCTCAAAGGGCAGCAGCAGCACCCCTGCACTTGGTCTCGGGGGCAGCCACTCAAGCATCCCTTGCTTCTCAGTGACCAGGACACTCTGCTCCTGCACAAGGGCGCTGCCTGGGTTTTCCTGGCATCCAGGCCTGGCCCATGCAGAGGCAGGATGGGCAGCTTGGATGGGAAGCCAGGCTTCTGTCCTCTGGGCTCAGAGGTCTGAGCAGTTTCCCTCTTGATAAATCTTTCATGACAAAGATCCTGACTGCAGGTGCTCTGGTGTTGGGATGAGCTTGAGCCACAAGAAGCCCCAGCTGGAGGGACGGAAGTCCACAATCAGCTCCCCCAACAAGCAAGGTCAGCCCAGCATCGCCAGCTCAGAGAGCGGGAGAGCAACGACAAGCAGGGGGTCCTCTCCGGCCTGGGCCAGAGAGCATCGTCCTGGGGTTGGGAGGAAGCCCCTACCAGACCAAAATCAAACCCTGGAGTCCCTGCCAGCACTGCTGACATCCAGAAAAATATGAAGTGCAAAGAAGAGGCTTTATTTTTACACAAGGCACTGAATAGCTCCAAATCATGAATAGAAGGGAAGGAAGGAGGAAAAGCCATCTTAGTACCACCTGGAGCACTAAGAGGGTCATGCACAACAGGTCAGGGGTCTTTCTGCTTGTGGACTAGGGGGTTCTCCGGTGAGCTAGCCTCCTGCACAAGTGACCACAGACCCACTGTCTCCTCTTCCCCTTCACATTTTCACTGAGAGAAACATCAGGGGAATTCCATGCCCACTCTGGCAGTTCCTAGCTGGGCAGCCTCTCTGGGCACGTGTGTCAGCCTCATTTGCACTGAGGGCACAGGATGAGGGCACCAGAGACTGTGTGTAGATGCAGGGGGCAGAGATCAGCACCAATGTGCTTCCTTCCCCGGCAGGGGAGGAGGAGGCCGAGGGCTGCAGCCAACAGCACGGCCCAAGGCCACAGTGTTCCCAGCCGGGCGCAGGAAACAAAGATCCCCAAGTCCAGAGCCCACCCTCCCACTCACTGGAAGCAGCCCAGGCTCTGTCCCCAAATTCTGGGCCTACCTTGGCAGCCGAGAGGCTCATTGGCTTGGCGGTCACCTGCAGCTTCAGCAAAGGCCTCAGCCCGGCTGCGGGCTGCACGGTGTCTTCGTTCAGAAATTCTTCATCTTCCACGTCCTCTGAAACACAGGAGACGGGGCGCGTGAACTCACTGGTCATGTCACCCACTGAGTGAAATGTCACCCTTCTGGGCACAAAGGTACAGAGCACTCGGGAAATGGCCTTGCCCTCTGGGGTAACCATGAAGGGTGTGAAGGGGGGAGCACCCTTCCTCCGGGGAGGGCGGAGGCGGGCCACCACGGGTCCCCTGGGAAGGGCAGGATCCAGGTGGGCAAGGAAAATCTTGGCGTCTGGAGCCAAACACTCCCGACCCCCACAGAATCCCAGAGAAACTGCTTGTCTGGCCTGAAAGCAGAGCGGTCCCTGATGCCCCGAAAATGCCATTTCTCTGATAATCAGATCTGGGGCTGCCCTGAGAAAACAACTTCCCTCACATGGGCCCGATGCAGGGAAGGTGAGACCCAGCTGGGAACTGGCAAGGTGACACATGAGGCCTTTCTCTGAAGCAATGAGGGAGCTCCATGTGTGGTCACCACCATTTCAGGGGGCTCTCTGTGACCCCGTTTGGGGTTTCCTTGGGTTTGGGGCTTCCTGCTCTAGCCCACTTTACAGATGGGGAAACTGAGGCAGACGGGGTCACACAGCAAGTATGGGGCAGAGGCCAAAGGTGAGCTCTGGTGCAGGGACCCAGCCCCAGCACTCTACCCGCTGCCCCGGCTGGCTGCCCAGTCTCATTATTCTTGTTCCAGCAGAGGAACGCAGCGAGGAAGATCACCGGCAAAGCCAAACCAAGAGATCAAGACGAGATCATCGTGGCAGCCACTGATCAGACTGGGAGTGACCTAGGAAGGGCACCGTGGTGTGCCATGCCGGGCATCTGATTGGGGTGCCAGGCCATCCTCCAACCTGCCCTAACTCCCACGTCTTCATCTCCCCACCTGTCCCTGCCCCAAAACAACCCTTCTGATGTGCAATGCCCTGAAGGGGGTGACTAATATTTAGCAGTGAGCCCGTCTCAATTCCCTTGCTGCAAAATGAGTCGGAAAAGGAACCTCTCTAGATTTCAGAATTCGGGGGGTCCTTTTGCCCTGAAATGAGGGTATGTATAAAGCACTTAGCAAAGTGCCTGGCACATAGTAGGCGCCGTGCCAACCTTACTTTCTTCTCTTAACTTAGAAAAGGAAAGATGCTTGAGCATGATTAACCCCCCAAACCAGGAATGAGTAAAACTCTTCTGTGGGGGCTATTTTCACCCCCAGATGCCTTGAAGTTAAGCCCAAGTGTGGGGCAGAAAAGCATTCACATTCTGTAGACACTGGGGCTAAATTTGGGCTATGATTCCACATGCAATTTGGTACCTGGTCTTCCCATCTTCATCTGAAACCTCACTCGAATTATTATTATTCACTGCAGAATTCTCAGAGCATTTCAAAGGCAGTTTGTTATGCCTCTTGGAAGCCGAGACAATAGAAAGTGGCGTTTCTTGTATGAAATTGTAACTGTTCTTTCCAAAATGATCCAAAAAGTAACTTGTAATGATTTCCAGGCTGGTTTTCAGAGGATTTGTCTTTACCTGTTATTGGGAGAAAAAAAGT